>JACEGR010006026.1:0-65745 GCA_014170235.1 Listronotus bonariensis | reverse complement strand
AATTTAAGTCATTCGCGAATTATTTTGCAAATTTTTAACCCGAGGAAGCGACGCGGAATATTAATAGCTTGAGCAAAATTTTTAAGTATCGAAAACTTATCAGAAGGCTTTTTCTTAGAAAATAGGAAATTAAAATCAAAGTCGTTTGCAAATTTATTGAAAATTATCGTCCCAACGTAACTGAAACTGGAGACTAAAATTACGAGGTGACCCAGTGGAATATTTAATAGTTCATAACTTTAATGCGCAAAATGTTTGGACTATCAAAATTTATCAGAGTGCTTTGTTTAAAAATATTTAATAGTGAGAAACTAAAATCAAAGCCGTTCGCAAATTTATTGAAACTGGCGACTAGAATTAGGAGCTGGCCCATGGGAAATATTTAATACTTCATAACATCAATAGCAAATTTTTTTTTACTATCAAAATTTATTGAAGGCTTCATTTAAAGAAATAATTAAAAGTAAGAGATTAAAATCGAAGCCGTTCCTGCAAGTTTATTGCAAATTTTTGTTACCACGAAGGTGAAACTGCCCACTAATATTAGGAGTTGGTCCAGCGGAATATTTAATAGTTCATAACCAAATTTATCAAAGAGCCTTATTTGGATATATTTTTTAAAAGTGAAAAATCAAAATAAGCCATTTGCGAATTCCTTATCAGAGGGCTTTATTTAAAAATATTTAATAACTGGCGTAGTGGGAACCATTTGACCCACAGGACAAAATTTCAAAAAGCCCCCTGAACAGGGTGACCCAAATTCGAGGGTGATCATTGGGATTTTGAGCAACCGTAAAAAATACAGTTGTTTACAGTGGCGTAGGTAAAGCAGCAGGGGCCCTGGGCCAAAAAAAATTGGGGCTCCAAAAAATTTGAAGAGCAAAAAAAGGTCCCTCGGTACTTTTTGTACTTTCCATTTATTTTCTTTATGTATCTTTATTCATACTAACCAAAAGTCTTCCCCTTTATTTTACTCTCTTTTGTTTTCACAATTTCTGTACGTACCCCGAGGGCCTTTTTCAACCTCCAAGGGCCCCTAAGCTCGAGGGCCCTGAGGCACTGCCCCACCTAGCCCCATAGTACTGGTGTGTTAGCGCGAAGTTGCATAACTAGGAGCACTTCAATGTACCTCTCATAAATCTAAAAAAATCCGAAAACCTTTGGAGGTATGTGTAAAGAACCAAAATTTGTGATTTGGTTTTTATTTGTTTGTAATGATATGTACCATTGAATTCTCCTGGAAAAGCTATATCGAATTTCGTTGCAATGGCCTATTAAAAGAAACAAAGTTGGTGGTTTCTCAAAAACGAAAAGTCGCATTTAAAATATGTAGAGCTGAAAAAGTTGCTATCAAAAGTGCCCCAGTTTTTTAATATTGTTTTAAATAAGCTACCCCCAAATAAAAAATATTTTTTTCAGTCATGCTCAAAAGTTTCAGGATTTTTTAAAAATAATAATAATACATTAAAGAGCTTCCAAATAAACTTTACCCTTATTTGTATCTCATACGGTTTTCTAAAAGCCCAATAGTTACCCTCAAATTTGGGGACACCTTGTATAATTTTTAAATAATATACCTAGTGTTTAAAAAACAATTTTGCAATGGAAAGTAGTAACATTTATTAAAAAAATTTAAAACACTGTATTTTACGTCCAGTTTACAAAAAATGTTTTAAAAACCTCTATATAAACACGAATCGGAGCTGCAGCTTTAAGAAATAAATGATATTATGCAAAAATAACCTATTTACTATTTCTTTAACCATTGTTGTCGTAATCCCAATTATATACTTTTTTAAAATTTCTTTTCTTTCCACCCTTTTTGTACATAGCAATTGTAGATATAAATTTGGTTCAAAAGTTTCAGGATTTTTTAATAATAATAATAATCCATTAAAGAGCTTCCAAATAAACTATTACCCTTATTTGTATCTCATACGGTTTCTAAAAACCCAATACTTACCCCGAATTTGGGGACACCTTGTATAATTTTTTAAATAATATACCTAGTATTTAAAAACAATTTTTGCAATGGAAAGTAGTAACATTTATTAAAAAATTTAAAACACTGTATTTTACGTCCAGTTTACAAAAAAATGTAATAAAAACCTGTATATAAACACGACTTAGAGCTGCAGCTTTAAAATCAAATGATATTATGCAAAAATAACCTATTTACTATTTCTTTAACCATTGTTGTCGTAATCCCAATTATATACTTTTTTAAAATTTCTTTTCTTTCCACCCTTTTTGTACATAGCAATTGTAGATATAAATTTGCAGAGTAATAATAAAAATTTATATTTGTTTAAAATGCATATTGGTTTTATTACTTTGGATTTTCCCCTGCTTACCTCCGTAAGTGGCCCCTAGGCCTCGGTGGACCAGTCCGACACTGGGGGAGACTAATAAAGATGCGACATATTTTAATAATATTTAAATTCCTTGATGACTCTGTATAAAATAGCGCTAAATAGCAGGAGATTTCTAATTAGAAGTACCTAGTTAGTAAAATGTATTACAACTCTTAAATATTTTTATATTGTTTTTGGGCAGATATTACAGTTTTGTGCTACATATTTTTTCTTTTTTTATGCTGATACCGCATTTTTATTGTATTAAATTGGCGGGTCGAACTTAGTAAGTTTCTCAAGTTTTTTCTCTCTATTCTATCACACTGTCACAAGCTGGAAATCTAACAGAGAAAACAACAGAATTAGTACTTACTATCCCAAAACAATAACACAGGCCCACAAAAAATATAAAATAACACAGGCCCCCAAAAAAAAATAAGTGGTGTGTGTTGGGTGTCGGACCCACCTAGTCGGGCGTATTTTATCCCGCTGAACACGAATCTAAAGTTAAAACTGGAGGTCAAAATGCAAAAAAAACCAAATTGCGGGGGGCCAGGAGGGGCTCCTAGCACTCTTTTTTAATTATTGAAAGAGGGGGTTATATAAGCACCTCATGTTAAAGGCCCTGGGATCCTCTATTTGCCTCCATTGTAAGCTTTTTGGAAAATCAGTCTGCCCATGCTCAGTGACTTACAACCATTTGAAATTTGACTTAAATAACTATACAGTGCGGTTTAATAGTATTTGGCTTGTAAGTCTGAAACATAGGAAAAAAACTAAACTTTTGTTTCTTTTTTTCTATGGTCTGGAACGGCTGGGCTGATTTAAAAAACAGAGTGGCGTTAAATAAAGTATTAAAAGGCCTTTGAAATGAGGTGCTACATAACCCCCTTTTAATAAAAAAAAAATTGCTGGTACCCCCTTGGTCCCCGCAATTCGGGTTTTTGCAGTTTGACCTTCAGTTTTGACTTCAGATTCGTGTTCAGCGGGAAAAAATACGCCCGACTAGCATCAATTTTAGGCGAAGAACCAATTTTAAAACGGTATTTACCAATCGGGTATGTTGACGTTTAAACAATGTATTAAACGTCAAAGTTGTCACCAATTATTACCGCGGTTATAATTGGTTGAACGCCTAAAATTGATGTAGGTAGATCCGACACCCAGCACACACCACTTTTTTGTGGGTCTGTGTGATTATACTTTTCAAAGCAATATAAAAATAAACATTAAGTAATGAATAATCTGTAGCATTAGAACTTATCGTTTCATTTTATCCTCTGTTAGCAAAAGTGCCTCTTTTCCATCTGATGAACTATAATACATTTTAATTTTATAGATTCACTGCTGTTCAATATTAAAATACAAAATGCACTTGTTCTCCCGTATAACTTCCCGCGCCAGTGTACTTGCCCCAATTTCTCAAGCTCCCGCTTTCGCGTTCTCGTTGTCGTTTCCGCGGTTCCGCGTTGGTTTGAGAGTACCTTAAATATCTTTAAAACCGATAAAGCTGTGTTTACAAAATTTGGTATTTGGGGGTTTTTAGAAATGCCTTGCAACAGTGATATATCAACACCTCTGCCAGATTTTAATGAAAATGCGATGTTGTCATATCTCGGTAGCTGGTAAAGATTGAAAATTGAAAAACATAGAACGCCGATTTTATTGCAATTGAAATAATTAGAGCATTTCATTAAGAGCTTTTAGAAAGTTGAGGTACCAAACTCAGAGTTATATGGTTGAAGTCCTAGCTAAACTTTAAGAGCTGTCAAATGCATTGTCACCTAGATTTAGAAGTATGGTTCGCTTCTAGCCTTAAAATAACAAAAATATAATATGTGTAGCGCAAAATTGGAAAATCTGGCAATAATTGCATTATAACTGTTTAATTTAACTTACCCAAAATCCTTCAATATACGCAGCCTAAGTGGTTTTAAAAATATTTGAGAGCTTCTCTATTTTTACCAAAAATTTAGGTGCTATCTTACCAACTAGTAAAAATAAATTATAAAGATTGGTGAGCCTATTAATGTTAGCCTGTCCAGTTTATTAAAATAAAAAATTATTAAGGCATTGGATTTAAATAATGCAAAAATATTTGTAGTACAAAACTCGGAAAGCTGCCAGCTGTGAAGACATCACTGTTAAATTCTTTTCCCGGTTCCAGGTAATTTTGTAAATGCAGCTTAAAAGATATTTAAGAGAGTACTTTTACCAACCCAGTATAATGCAAAAAGTAATAAGGAAAATAAGCAAACAATTTGTATGGTCATAACTTTATTGTTCATCTTCATTATTATCCATAGGTGACACTTCCAATAAATGTTCTGGAACATGAAGTGGATTTACCATTGTTTTATCCTAAAAAAATATATATTTTTCTTAAAAATGTGTAGGTTCTACAAAAGTCATAAGCCGTAGATAATTTTTATTTTGTATCTAAGCAAAATTTACCTTTAAAAAATATAAAATTTGTTATTGTTAAGAATAACGCATGTATCCTAAATCCCCCACCACTTCAATTAGGTCAATATTAAAATTTAATTTGAGTATATTCACGTCTGCGCATGAAGATACGTATCAAAGGAAAAACTTTGGGTTGATTTTTAATTTGTAAGTGGCTGCAAATTAAAAATACAATGTAAAGAGTGAAAAAATAAAAACCTTTGGGGAAATCTGGAAACAATACTCTACAGAACTAAAATAAAAAAACATACAAAAGCAATTGCATAAATAAGTATGGTCGATTAAGTAAAAAAAAAAAAGAAAAATCAAATAAAAACCGAATGTTAGCGTGATAACACTAAAGCTTAAATAGTTTAACAAATTATTAGTAAAATTTACATAAAATGATATCACTAAACAGCCAGCGTTAGCACAGCTTTAGGACTAAACATATTGTGTGGTATACGAGTACTGTTTATACAGGGTTATTCCTCTTAACACAGTATAGAATACAAGAAAATAAGAACATTGTTTAAATAAAATTATGTTTAAAAATGCATCGTTTACGAAATACAGGGTCTTAAAGTTTTAAGAGAAAAATACCTTTTTTTATCATAACTTTCCTACCACTCCAGATATGTCCACAAAATTTGGTACACTTCTTTTAACAATAACAATAAATTTTTTGCGGTAAAATTTTTCTTATAACATTTTACCAGTGGCGTTCAAACAAAACTTGTATTTTTCAAAAAAAAAAAAAAATAGTACGCCACCGCTTTTTTCAAATCAATATTACTTTTAAAATATTAATTTATCAAAATCGCCAAAATCTAATATGATTTTATTTCAAAGTTAGGTTTTTGACTGTGTAATAGCTTCCTTCAAGCTTTTTAATGACATTAAAATTGTAGTTAGGTATGTAAGTATTTCACCTTACTTTAATACAAATCAGACAAAAACGAATTTTACATACAAAACACCCTATCAGATTTTATTGATTTTGCCGTGCATCAAAATAACCTTTTTTTTTAAACGAAAATCGTTCTTCGTACGGAAAAATATCAAGCAACAAAATTATTTTGTAATTGAATATTTCAAAAATAATATTGATTCGAGGAAAAAGCAGTTTTTTCTTAAAAAAAATACTCAATACAAATCTTGTTCTAACGACACTACTTTTTTAAACTTTTATAGCGAAAAATTTTATGTTATGGTTAAAAGAAGTGTACCAAAGTTTGTGGACATATCTCGAGAGGTGGGAAAGTTATAAAAAAAAATGATTTTTTTCTTAAAACTTTAACACCCTCTTTTTCGGAAACAAAGCATTTTCGAACATTTTCATTTAAAAATGTTCTTATTTTTTTGCATTCTATACCGTGTTAAGAGGAATATATCAACTTAAAAATAACCCTGCGTTTCTATCAAATCACAAAATATTGTAAAAATTTGATTTTTTCAACTGATTCTAAGGCAGCTGTATTTATTTCAATAAAACAATAAGGGTAAACTATTATACTTTATGCGCATCCAAATATAAAAGAGACACATCATTAAAAAACATGCCTTAGCAGCATTAGAAGGTAAAATAAAAAATCTTGGCTACTACACCTCCACTTATAAATCCCAAGATAATTTTAAAATCGAATATTGAATTTTTGGAAGATGAAATTATTTCTACCGCTAAAGGAAAGGCAGAACTATTTGCTAAACAATTTGCTGCCAATTCAACCCTTGGCCCTCCCGTAAATCATCCAATTCCAGCGGTTACCCCACTTCCTCATTAAATGCCCGATATTATTTTTAAGGTAAAACACATTAAGCGTATCCTTTCCCTTAACACCAAGAAGTCGTCTGGGCTGAACGGCATACCAGCAGTCGTTTTAAAAATGTGCTCCAGAACTTGCACCAATACGACACAAGTATCTTTCCGGAGAGCTGGAAAGCACGTATTCAACCTATTCCCAGAAAGGATTTCAATCTCTTCCGACTAACTATAGACCACTTTCAATTCTCTCAGTTCTTTGTAAAGTCCTGGAAAAATAATTAATTCACAAATTCTTAAGTATTTAGAAAAACACAAAATTTTGCATGACAAGCAGTATGGATTTCGTCACAAAAGATCTACAGCAGATCTTCTTTCCTTCGTATCACACTGCTGGAATAAGTCTCTTGAGTTTCTAGGTGAGGGCCAGATCGTTGCTCTTGATATATCCAAAGCTTTTGACCAGGTCTGGCATGCCGCACTTCTTAATAAACTTCCCTCCTATGGTCTTTCAACTAAACTCTGTACTCGGCTCTCTAGTTATCTATCTGATTGACGTATATCAGTTATTGTGGACGGCCATTCTTCAAGCTTTCACCAAGAAAATGCTGGAGTGCCTCAGGGCTCAGTTCTGGCACCAACATTGTTTCTTCTTCACATCAACGACCTTCCCTCGTCTACAACTAATTACATTCATAGTTTTGCCGACGATAGTACCCTTCACTCCAGTTTTCAGGTTCCTAAACTCATCACTAAACCTGATTTGGAAAACAAACGAGGCGAAAATAAAAGCGATGTAGATATCTCTTTCGTAGGATCTTAATTTAATATTGGATTAGAGCGCCAAAAATCTTGTCTAGTTTAATGCATCCAAAACACAATCATGTTCCTTGTCGCGAAAAGAGTCATCAAATACTCATCCTCTACTTATGAGCGGCCAAGTTACAGAGCAAAGACACCTTCAATCTTGTGGGCGTTACATTTGAAAGTAACCTTAACTGGCATAAACACATTGTATCTATAGCCACGGCAGCTTCAAAAAAGCTTGGATTTCTCTTTCGAGATAAAAAGTATTTTTCCCCTTCTAATTTATACACTTTATATGTGTCCCAAATTCGACCTCCCTTGAAATATTGTTCTCATATCTGGGACATGGCGTCCCCCACAACCCTAAGCATTCTTGATTCTATTCAAAGAAGAGCTATTCGTCTCATTAATGATCCTTCACTTACAGAAAGGTTTCCCTCTCTTGCCCATTGTCGGGCTGTGGGGGATGTATCGCTTTTTTATAGGTACTTTCATGGCTTTTGCTCTGAAGAATTGTTTAATATAGTAAATATAGTTTCTCCACTCACAGTTCCCAACGGAGAAACTCGTGATTCCGCGCGTATGCATCCCTATACGGTCCAACTGGACTGGCCCCGAACTTCCCACTTTGTTCGTTCTTTTATCCTTAGAGTTTCTAGAATGTGGAACCTGCTGCCCGCGGAGGTCTTTCCTTCCCCTCCAAATCTTCAAGTATTTAAGTCACGTGTCAACAAACTCCCTCTTACCTCGCTTAAGACAACCACGGTACGTTAGTATTTAGGCTTTTAGCCTTCGTGGTTTGTCCAAAGATAAAAATAAATATATAAAATAGCACTAGAATATTTTATACAAGTTACTTACCGATAGTTTAAGTAAATCATTAAAACTTTCTAACTGCTTTAAGTATAACTGACTTTCTTGAATGTCCTGTTTTTGTAGATTTTCTGCAAGTCGTACCAAACACTGATATAAAAAGTATCCTGTTCTTTCTGGCAACTCTTTTGTAGATTTTCCGTTTAATATTTCAGATAGGAAGGTATATGCGACACTAACAAAATAAATTATTTTAGTGACCGAAATTGCAGACTTACTTCTAGGAAATGTATGTTTATTTTTAACCTAACTAACCTAAACTAAATGACCAGTGCCTTTTCAAAAGAAGATATATTATATTATATATTCAATTTTATTTCAATTTCTTGTGGGATCTTATTATTCATATAAAAATGCTTAAAATTATTCACCTTAAAGTCAAAGGTCTGCCGCTCACGGGCTCTATTAAGATACGACGCTCCGTCGTTGAGCCATCATCAACTTTGTTTTTTTAAAAAGCTAAATATTTGGCTTTTAACTATTTCGCCATTGGAAATTACAGTTTTTATCCAAACATTCGGAAAAATTAATAGGGGTTTTAATAAAGTAAATGTATGTAAGTAACAATAATTCTGGAGAAAAAATGAATGAATAAAATCGTAATTTTTAATAGCAAAATAGGTAACAAAGGTCTTTAAATTGAAATGTCGCCTAAATGTAAATTGTGATATCATTTATAAAAGAGTAAAAGTGGCAATAATAATGTGACATGTGTTTAAAAATATCCCTTTAAATCCGTTTTTTCCCAAATAATTCTGAAACGAACGGCTGCAAACTTTTAAAATTCTAAAACGGAATATTGTCGTGAATTTTTGCCACAATTTAACCAACCTTGCATATTTTACCGTTCGCGAGATCCTAATTGTGCCCGTCGAATTTGTAACAGCTTGTATGTCTAAATTCAACTGGAAATGTTACAACTGAATAATAATAGGATTGATAATAAAATAAACTATATATTTTAAAAGAAAAACAAATGAATACAATTTATTATTATTAAAAACAAATTTCAGTTGGAATGCAGTTTCAAAGAAAAAACTGCAGCTGTAAAACCAAAGATTAAAATTTTAAAAATGTTTGACTGTGCTATAAACCGATTTACTTATATTAAGGACTTGGATTAATTCTTGGATTTAAAAAACTGTGCTTATTACACCTGTCAGTAGTTTAAAAATTGTACGGTATCTTAAACAGACTTAAAAGTGTTCAAGAGACTCTAAAGCCGCGTACAGACGGGTGTAATGCAATCTGCAATGCAACATACAACGCAACAAGAGTCGCATGTTTGGACAGTGGCGCGTTAAGCCGCGCACAGACGGGTGTAATGCATCTTGAAATGCAACATACAACGCAACAAGATTCGCACGTTTGGACAGTTGCGGCGCTGGAACGTTCGTCGCGAACCATACAGGTGTCGGTTTTTGCGCGAACACAAAGGCGTTCAATGTGAGTTCGCAGTAACCGTTTGGACGTGTTTGAGTGTTGTTGCAAGAAACAATGGAAAACGAAGTTAAAATTTGGAGACTAAAGAAATATACTTTAATTTATTAAATGTTATAAAGAGATATATTAATTTTTGTAAGACCGTTTCTTTTATCAAATAGGTGAGTTTTTTACCAGATAATGTTTTGGTTTTCCAGTTTTCTTCTACCAATTAATATGGTAAAATAAAACAAAATATCTTGAAATAAAACCTCGTTGGTCTATAAGTTCATTTCAAATGCGGATCGGCCTATTCGCAGAGGATGTTGCAGCAACGACATAAAGATCCTTTGATGCATTGCATGCTACGTTACATGTTTCGTTGCACGTTGCATTACATACGTTTGTACAAGGCTTAACCTGTAATTTAAATTTTGATGAAAGCATTTAAAATACAAAAACTGAAATATAAAAAAATATAACGGATATTTTTTAGGATTGATGCGACATAATAAAATATCCCCAGTGTATTACCTTAAATCAATATCACTTTGGTAATTTTTCTTTTCATACAAAGCAATATATTTTAATACTCTTGGAATAATATCTTGTATGTGTCCTTCATGCTTGGAACTAATCTGTTCAATAATATCTATCCAGTTTCGAATTTCGTCAGGTTTTTTGTTTTCATGTTGTAGCCACCTTATTTGAGCCTGTCTTTTGTAATGCTCTATCATGGCCCTAATTTGCAAAATTGATTTATTGGATAAGCAAGATTGTAACAGGGACAAATTAGAGTCACCATGTTTTCTAAGAGCCATCAGGAATTTCCTTTTATCCTCTTCTGACCAATTACATGGGTCTGCCACTAAAAATGTAATAAAAGAAACATATTTTTTTCTTTTGCTTTTAGAGTACATAATCCGTTTTTCTTTTAAGAGTAGTTAATGTAAAGCCGAGCACACACACTTAATGAGTCGACCTGATAGGTATACCTGTACAGTTTTAACTGCAGAGGTAAGACCTGAGTGTGTGTGGGAAAGTAAGCTCACACACTTAATGAGTCGACCTGATAGGTATACCTGTACAGTTTTAACTGCACATGTAAGACCTGAGTGTGTGTGGAAAAGTAAGCTCCGGTCGACTGGACATAAATAACTGTGTAGTGTATACAGGGTGTTTCCTATTTACGGTAAAAAATTAAACGTATTTTTAATTTTTACAAAATAATAAAATAGAAAACTGGCATTGGACAGGGTGACTCAAAAATTTTAATGTATTTTAACATTAATTATGGACTTTACCACCACAACCCAGTAGCAGTGTCTTTGTTTAAATAATATAAAAAAGTTTTTGGAAGACAACACTGCCGTTCAATGGAAAAACACCGTTTGTATATATTATAGGCCTATTAACATACGGTTTTTCCGCTGGACGGTAAAACAGATGGGTGAAGGTCCCTTTCTATTCGGATCTTAGAGTAACTGAATATTCCTATGTTAAAATAATACCAGATTTTAAATGAAATAACATTAACATCTAAAATAACGACTTTAACTGAATCAGGTGTTTTTTAATTTTTTTTTTTTTTGTCCAATGTTTTTGGGTGTCCAAAGACGTGCAATTGGGTATTTTTTAAATTAAAAACAAAGTGAGATAAAAAAAACAAATGTATTTTTATTTTTAGTACCATCAAAGAAAATATAAATACAGCACAAAAGTCAGTGGCGTACATTGTTTTCGAAAATATTTGTTCAGATGCCACTCGAGACGCCATTGTAATTAAAAAATAATATTAAGGATGGATCAAACTTTGCCCTTAATTATAACAAAAAAGACAGCCAAATTTTATCTAAGCCGGATGAGGAATATAAGATATTATTAAGACTCTGAATATTTTTAAAAAGTTTAACTCCCAGTACCCCTAAAAATATATATTTTTTTTAAACTTATATGTATATAAAGTTTTTTCATAAATTTATTATATATCATTACCAACCCCTAATTTTTTTACCGCAATTAGGATCCACCCTGTATAATACATTTTATCAACCAAGGAGAGTATTTAAAGGCCTAAATAAAAATATGTTATTCTTGAAAAGAAAGTCATAAAAAATTATTAAATAAACACAAAACAATTTATATTGTGGCACAACAATACTAATGATTATAAATCATACACATTTATATAAAAAATATATAATTTTTAATTGTTATATCTTCAACCTGCAACTCTCTACTGTTTATAACTGTGACTAATGACCTATCCGGAAAACCGGAGAAACAAAGAATGTGCAGTTAAAAAGTACAGTTAAACCTGAATGCTCCAGACGCTCAGGACTCAGGTCTACCCCCTGAATGTAAAAACTGTACAACCTGTCAGGTCGACCTAAGTGTGTTTGACATTTTGAATAACGTTTGTCATCAGGATAATTTGCCAAAGCTATCCTATTAGTACAGG
The DNA here is from genome assembly GCA_014170235.1 of Listronotus bonariensis. Lineage (NCBI taxonomy): Eukaryota > Metazoa > Arthropoda > Insecta > Coleoptera > Curculionidae > Listronotus > Listronotus bonariensis. The sequence continues at coordinate 53,621 of JACEGR010006026.1, read as the reverse complement.
AAATGAAGCTCAAAAAAGGTAAAACCTGGCAATTTTCTGGTCCTGCATGGATTAACTTGAAATTTTAGCAGAAGGTAGGGTATAGCCTAAGGATCAAAACCTATAACAAAGCAAAGGGCGCCAAAACCCTGGGGTGGTTGCCACCCCCTGCCAGGTGGTGGAAATTTTTTATTACATGTTAACCACGAAAATTGATCAAAAAGGTAATTTGCAATTGAAAATAACGATTTTTCGACGAAAAAATCGACGGTTTAATGTTTTTTTGCGAATAACTCAACTCGAAACTTATGCATTTAATCAAAAAATAAAATAAGATATAAAATAGATAATATAAAGATAAATAAATAAAATAAATAAAATTATTTTATTATAATTTTTCTACGACCAATACGAACTGAGATAGGGAGTGTTAATTAATAGATTTTTTTCGTTAAATGACAAATTTGTTGGATTAAAAGTCAAATAACGGAAAAACTCTGCATTTTTCGAGGAAAATTTATTAAACATTTTTTTTAAGTACATAATCAGACTTTTAAAAAAATCTTTAACATGAAAATTAAGTGAGGTATGATTTAAATAAGGTCAGTAACTAATTTTTGCTACGAAAAAATCAATATAAAGAACCCCTAACTACCCCTCAAGTTAAAGCTGACCTATACTCTTTTACAATTCTCTTTATACATGTATTAATAATGCGTCCAAGAGGTTTAACCCCTATTTAAAAAGCATAATTTTAAAAATATTATGTACTTTTTATTAACTTGGGTTGTAACTATCTATCTATTCATTCATGTAACGGAATCTTTGAGCCAATTTTAACCAACTTCCAGCTATTCGATTTCTTTGAAACTCGGCACGTGTCAAGTGACCGATGAAGATGCAATAATTTAAAATAGCATCCCGTTATCTTTTTTGAATCGCCAGGAAAAAAATTCCATTATATTATAAAAACAACACCTAGGATGCCATCTGTTGGCAACATTTCAAACTTTGCTATTAAATGAAGAAGAAATTTTAGTTTTTGCCAATAATTTGGTTAGTTGTACCATGGGTGTTCAATTTTTATGAACAATAAAAATATAGGGTTAGTTGCAATCCATTACTCAAGGATTCCATAATAAAAATTACATTATAATGTATATTATTAATACATAAAAAGTTTTTTTTAAGTTTTTTTGTAGGGCTGTTTAAGAGCTACGAGGCTCTTTAAGTTAAATTTCTTAAGATCCCTTGGTTTTTAAATGGGGTTAGTTAAAGGGCTCGAAAAAGGTGGTGCTCGTTTGTAAGTAGAGGTTTTAAACCACTACATCTCGCCAAATATTCACTGTTCATAAAATCTACGCACAGAAAAATTTTAGTCATTAAAAAGCTGCAATTTAAAAACTTCGTCATTTTTTCTTATCTCCTGTATTTTCAGAGTTATTTAGAAAAAAAGGGGTGAAAAAATAGGAAATTGTAAAAAAATCACTTTTAACTTTTAAGCTCAAATTTTCTTAAAATTAGGCATTTAAAATTGGTCAAACATCTTGGATCTATTATTAGTGCAGGAATAAAGAGATATGAAAAAGGGTGAAGGTCAATTTTAATTAGGTTGTCTAAAATGATTTTTTCGTAGAAAAATTAGATAATAACCTAATTTTTATTAGAACTCACTCAATTTTCATGCTAGAAACTTCTTTTAAAAATGAAAATGAAAAGGCCTAATTAGGTACTTCCAAAAAGATTCTATGAGTTTTTCTCAAAATATGCAGCATTTTTCCGTTATTTGACTTTAAATTTATCAAATTTTACAATTAAGGAAAAAACCAACCATTAACATGCCGTATCTTAGTTCGTATTGCTCGTAGAAAAATAATAAAACAGTTTTGTTTGTCTTTTTAAAACCTACAATTTTGCTTTCTACAGTTTTCAATATTCCAGTTTTTCGTGAAAACCTTATTAAAAACGTAGATTTTTCTGTCGAAAAATGATTAATTTCAATCGCGAATAACTTGAAAAGTATTTGTTTTACGAAGAAAATAAATAGAAAGTTTTTGCTTAGATTCACTTTTTAATCGATTTATGTAATAAAAGTTTTCATCCTCTAGGGGGGTGTTAAAATTTCAAGTCAATCCATGCAGGACCAAAAAATTGCCAGGTGAAATGCTTCAAAAGCCTACTCTTTTATTGTACCACACCCTCTAAAAGAAGAAATATTTTATGAAAGCTGTGGCTTGTACAAAGTCTAAGTAGTAGGTACCATGGATACCGGGTTATTAAATGTCCAATCTATTTTTTTCAAGTTCTGTCAAGGTTGTCCAAGAACCTAAATGTGCATATATTGCATTTCACGGCAGCTTTTGGACATTGGAACGGTATACAGGGTGATTTGTGATTTTTAACCCATACGTATAAACTTGGCAACATGGCCGTGCCTAGCGGGTGGTGCAAGGCATCAGGGCGCAACGCTATTTAAGAAGTGGTGGTGTTTCGAGAATTGAAAAGTAGGGGGCGTCCATAAATTACGTGAGGTGTTTTTTCATATTTTGGTCCCCCCTTCCCCCTTGGTGAGATTTTCTTTAACCCTCTTACCCCCCTATCTAATCGCACGTCTGATGGGAATACAAAACTCTCAATTTCTCAAATCAAAATTGATTTTGTCCTCAAAAAATTTTTAAAGAGCAAAAAAAAGTCCTCCATTCAAAAAGCAACAATACATCACATTTGCCTGAAGAAGGCCTGCCCCAAAATTTAATTTTTTCCCTTCTTACCTACATAAAAATTACGTGAAATTTTCACAGACCATCGTAAGATTTGGTGACATTTTTCTCGACCCCCTCCCCACCTAAAATATCTCACGTATGTTATGGACGCCCCCTCGAATAATTCCAAAGCGAGGACCCTAGGAACGGCCCTGCTCAGGGAAATTACTGCTTTGGAGAAAAAGACAATTTTTTGTTTTAGGGGTTTTTAACGCGATTCTAGGGTTTTACTTGAGGACCCAATGAAAATAGGTTTTGAAGGCAAAAAAATTGCCTTCAAAACCTTTTCCCAAAAAAACAAACGCCTTTTTTTTCTTTAGGGGGATTTTAGGGGGTGCCGCGTTTCCCTTGAGGGTTGATATTTTTCAAAGTTTGCAACACTGGCTTCTTTTGCATATTACATGTCAAAATAAGTGTGCACTAATGTACAAACTCAAATTTTCACCGAAGTCTTTTAAAAATAAAAAAGCTTTACTTGTAAATGAACAAGAGTGCATATGTGAAAGTTATTTTTAATCCTAAACAGTTTTCCTTTATAATAATTTTTAATATTGTTAAAAAAAACTGTGCTTTCCTCTTAAGCAAAACTTACATTTTTGAGATATCTACTGTGCCACTGAAAAAAGCTAATATCTGATGTTTGCATTTTAGGTTTTAGATCATGTAGAACTTTTATTACGATTATTTTTTTAAATCCATGATAAAGAAACACTGGACACACTGTTATAATCAAATACATTTTTGTTTTTGTAAAAACAAAAAAAGGTTTTCTACTGTTAGTTGTGGTCTTAGACAGGGCCGTTCCTGGGATTACTCGCGATGTGGTGCAAAAAATTGTAAAAAAGTTGAAGATTTGGGGGGAAGGAAAGACCTCCGCTGGCAGTAGGTTCCACAGTCTAGAAACTCTTGGGATAAAAGAACGAGCGAAATGGGAAGTTCGGGGCCTGTCCAATTGGACCGTATAGGGATGCATACGTGCGGCACCACAAGTTTCTCTGTTGGGAGCTGCAAGAGGAGGGACTATACTGGATAATTCATCGGAGCAGAAGCCGTAAAAGTATCTATAGAAGAACGATAGATCTCCCACAGCTCGACGATGGGCAAGAGAAGGAAGTCTTTGAGTAAGTAAAGGATCATTAATAAGACGAACAGCCCTTCTTTGAATGGCATCAAGAATGCTGAGGGTTGTAGGGTATGCCATTCCCCAGACATGAGAACAATATTCCAGAGAGGGTCGAATTTGGGACACATACAAAGTGTATAAATTGGAAGAGGAAAAATACTTTTTGGCTCGGAAAAGAAATCCGAGCTTTTTGACGCCGCGGTGGCTATAGATACAATGTGTTTATGCCAGTTAAGGTGATTTTCAAATGTGACGCCCACAAGGTTAAATGTGTCCCCGCTCTGCAAAACCTGGCCACTCATAAGCACAGGGTGAGTGTTTGATGATTTCTTTCGCGACAAGGAACATGATTAAGTTTTGGATGCATTAAATTGAACGAGATTTTTGGCGCCCCAATCCAATATTAAATTGAGATCCTGTGAAAGAGATATCTGCATCGCTGCTGCTTAAGGCTGCCGTGGCTATAGGTACAATGTGTTTATGACAGTTAAGGTTATTTTCAAATGTGACGCCCACAAGATGAAGGTGTCTTTGCTCTATAAAACTTGGCCGCTCATAAGTAGAGGATGAGTATTTGATGACTCTTTTCATGACAAGGAACATGATTGTGTTTTGGATGCATTAAAATGGACGAGACTTTTGGCGCCCCAATCCAATATTAAATTAAGATCCTGCGAAAGTGATATCTGCATCGCTCTGCAGGTTTAGAGATGGGTTTAGGAACCTGAAAACTGGAGTGAAGGGTACTATCGTCGGCGAACCTATGAATGGAATTAGTTGTGGACAAGAGAAGCAGGTCGTTGATGTGAAGAAGAAACAATGTTGGTGCAAGAACTGAGCCCTGAGGCACTCCAGCATTTACTTGATGAAAGCCTGAAGAATGGCCGTCCACATTAACTGATATACGTCGATCAGAAAGATAACTAGAGAGCCAAGTACAGAATTCAGTTGAAAGACCATAGTAGGAAAGTTTATTAAGGAGCGCGGCATGCCAGACCTGGTCAAAAGCTTTGGATGTATTAAGAGCAACAATCTGGGACCCACCTTTCTAGGAAAGAAGATTTGCTGTAGATCTTTTGTGGCGAAATCCATATTGCCTGCCATGCAATTTTTTTATTTTTCTAAATACTTAAAAGTATTTGTGAAATAATAATTTTTTTCATTACTTTACAGAGAACTGAGAGAGTTGAAATTGGTCTAGACTGTCCAAAGATGGAGTTTACAACAGGACAATTGACAAATAGACCAAAAATTTAATTTTTTGAAAAAAGTATTCTTCATAAAAATTTTTGATGGAAAAAAATATAGGATTTACAAAGAGAAAATGTTGTTTTTTTATACAGGGTTTGCAATAACTTAAAGGACATGATTTTTCTCCAAGAGTAAACTAACTTATTTTTTTACTTTAAAGCAAAACATCATTTTGAAAAATTTAGAATAGCATTTTGAATGACTTTATTAATGATATAGGGGTATAAAAGAGTTTCATAGAACTGATTTTGAGGTTATCAAAAATAAATTATTTTAAATTTTTATAATAAAATGATCAAAAAAACTCTCATAAGTTGTTTTTCAAACACCTGCTTTTTCAAATTCCTACACAACACAATTTTTTAGCTGTTGTAAACTAATGTAATCGAAGCGTTTTCGCCAAATTATAACGTTTAATAAAATTTTGTATTATTATTTTTATTGATTACTAACATTATTCTTAATAAATTTTCCTAATGACATTTTGCTTAAAAATTAAAAGGGTAGTTTTACTCTTGAAGAAAAATTATGTTTTTTAATTTTTACAAACCCTGTATACAAAATCAACATTTTTCTCTTTGTGAATCCTATTTTTTTACAAGCAAAATCTTTTATGAAAAATTACTTTTCCTCAAAAAATAAAATTGTTGGTCCATTTGTCCGCTTTACACCTGTTAAGTTATTGATCAAAAACTTGTTCAATTTCTTTGTCAAATATTTGATAAAGAAATTGAAAAGTTGGATGTTTTTACTCTCATCAAGTTATTTTCAAATTTATTTTCAATTTTATCAAATGGTTTTCTAGGGTTATGTAAACTATTAACTAATTACTAAAAGGCCCCTAAAAAATATTGATGACGAATGAAGTTTTAATTTCTTTAAGTACTTGAGCAAGCTACTTGATAAATAAGTTAAGAAATTTTTTAACTGTCAAATCACTTGAACAAGCACTTGTTCAATTAATTGATCAATTACTTGTCAGGTGTAAAACCCGCTTAAACCACATCCATTGGTGACATGATTGACAGTCTGTATGCAAAATTATATTTTTTTTTTTTAAATAAAATATAAGTTTTACAGTGTTAATACAAATGACATCTGTTTTCAGAAGTTATTATGTACTAATCAATTTGTTTTAAGCCAAAATCTTTATTAATTTTAAAGATGGGAAGTTTTTGGTTGTTTACCAAAAATTTAATAAAGTGTACTTAGCAGTATTCTGAAATAAACGATTTATTACTACTCGTTCACACTCTCCCTGATAAATCCGAATACTGCTTGAAAATTTAATGTTTTTTTAGAGTTGTGGGACGATTCAGTCTGGTTCTCAAAGCCTTAATTCTCCCCATATTAAGTAAGATATACTCTGATCAGCAATTTTGGTGTCATAATAAGGTTCACAAAACAAGTTGTTTATTTAGTTACTTTTTATTGTTAGAGGTTCTGGTAAAAAAAAGCATTTCTAGTTATTATAAAAATAAATACACACTTTTTAATAATTAGGATAAAATTTGTTTTTATTATCACATATTTTTATAATCATCTAAAATATTTTCCATAATTTGAAATGAATTTAAAAAGTATTCTTCATCAATTCCGTATTTCTTGTAATGGTGTAAATATGCTCCATGTGTAAAGGAAGTCCAAGCATCATCAACAATTGTATTTAAAGGCACACAAACACTGTTACTATTGAAAATTAAGCTAAGATATTTTTGGTAAGACAGGAAAGGAGTTTTTTCACAATATAATTTAAAGCACTCTTCTTTTGGCAACCACGTGACAAAGTCTCTGGAATCTTTAAATGTTTTTAAAATATTGTCTGGTAAAGATTCATTACCGCGAGCTATTAACACACTAGAAATCACCTTGTTTTTAAAATGACACCTAGCATTTTTTAATTGTTGCATGTCATAACGGGGTTGTTTTATTAATGAACCAGCCAATGCACTCCACTGCTGAGCACTCTCAAACTTGAAGTTTTGTTTTTGAAAATTCGGTTCTGTTCTTATCTGCAAAAACTTATTTGATGGATGAGAGCTAAGATGATTTAATATTGAAATATTATCAATACCCTTAATTGGTTGAAAAACTGAAGCTAGTTGTTGAGATATTAACAGGTTTATATTAGAGAAAGCCACTTCATCAAGTCCCAAACTATACTTGCATATGTGAAGCAACCTTTCATTTTCAAATAAAATTGTACTGTTACTAATAGAGTACAAATGTGCTAGATTTAAAAGGCAGTTATAAGCTTGAGTTGAGATTTCACCTTTTATTTTAGGAAGAACTGCACAATTTATTATGTTTTTCCTGGGATACTCATCACGAAGTTTTTCTATAACATAACTGCCCACTCCTGAACCAGTACCTCCCGAAAGACTATACAAATTTAAAAAACTTGTTGTAATATCTACTTTCTCAATCTCACTACGAACACAATTTAACACTTCACTAATGACTAATTTACTGTTTTCAGTAAAACCAAAGGCCCAATTGTTTGCTGATCCACCAAATGGTTTAGCTACAACATTATTAAATTTAAGCCTGGAATTTAGGGTACTTTGTACAACCTTAGTTTCAGTATCAATTAAAATAGAACGAGGTTCACAAGCACCTTTTAGGCCATCATTAAACCATTTATTAAAGGACTGTATGCAAAATGAATTTTTTTAGAATTAACATCTTCTTCTAAAGTGGAATATAACATATTGCCTATTTGGTTTCCACACTGACCAAATTGTAAACTTAGTATACTCATTTGATTAAGTAAAAAAAAATATATAAAAACAAAAAATATAAATATATACACAAATACGTACTAGTGTGCGAAACTATTGTGGACAAAGGATTAAAGCTGCATTTTTGGCTTAAAAACACTATTTTGTTTACTTCATTATAACCTTATTTATTTATTTGACAGTTATTAACATAAAGTTAGTCTAATTTATAAGGGAGTTAACTGCAAGGGATTAAATATGCAAGCAAATTTAAATTTTCCTATGACCATATTCCGACTAGAGGCAACCTTGTATTTAAATTTTTAAATGTCGGTGACTGGTTGGGAAAGATTATAATTGATCCCGAATTTAATTAAGGTTTTCTCCAACTACTCGGGCACATACCCCTCCAAGCATTAAATCAATGAAAACCTTTTCATAAATTAAATATAATATGTATTAGTAAAAATAATTACTATTCTGATTTTGTGGTTACTGGTTATAATATTATTCTGCTGAGTCATTAGATGATTTCTTTAGATCTATTCTATTATGCTAATCTTATTAGGCAACAGTTTTCCTCGAATTAGGTTTTCGGAATAGATTTGCATTCGATATATAAGAAAAATACTTTTTTTTATATACCGTAATGAAAACAAAAGCCAAAAAAGAAACGATATAACTGCTTTTCATATACATATGTATACAGGGTGTTTTAGAAGTCTGGGATCAAACTTCATGGTGTAATTTCTTATGTTATTTTCTGAAAAAAAAGTTCTTATAAACATATGTCCGGAGTTGCTTTTACTGAGATACAGGGAGTTAAAAATTAAGGAAAAAAATAGTTTTTCCAAATATTTTTAATATGCTTGGGCTCGATTTTGGATAAAATTTGGTACCAATGGATTCTACGCTAAGCAAAGAAGGGCACTTATAATTACAACCCTATGTTTAAAGTGAACGGGTTTGCGTATAAAGTGGAAAAACTTGTTAGTTTTAGCGTGCCTAATTAACTCGATAGCTTCTGTTTTTTTGTTGATTCATTCATGCCAAAGCCAACTGACATTTTTGAGTGTCCTAATAAAGATAGAAATATTTCGTTTTTTCCACTTTATACGCAAACCGTTCATTTTAAATATAGGGTTGTAATTATAAAGTGCCCTTCTTTTGTAGCGTAGAATCCATTGGTGAAGAAAAAAAATAAGGTTGACATTTAAAAAAATGAAGTTTTTGAGTTTGCAAAATATCAGAATACGGTGTTAATTTTTGGGCACCTTGTATATTTTTTTTTGACAATTTTCATGTGAGTGGTAAGATATGGATCTTATTTATCCAAAGTCAGAAAATAGTTAGCCTATCTTGTTTGAATTTCAAGAAATTGTTATTTTTGTCGAAGGTTGCATCTGTCAAATATTTCGAAAAAACTGAAATTGCTGCAAAATGGCTAGATCTAGGTGTATGATGTTTTTTACAAAGTTGTATTAAAATTTAACGTAGATTCCAAAAATTTAATAAAAAATAGGACATTCCATTTAAAATGACGAAGTTGATGTCTACTTCCGGTATAACCGGAAGTTGTCGAGAGTTGAAAATATTTTTGTTGAAGAGAGCTCTTTCAGTTACCCTCCTATATAAATTTTCAGAAAAATATTCCTAGGCGTTTCCTATATACTTGTCGACTCAACTCGTCGTGACGGACCCTGTACATACGGCTTTTGGCCGCATGTAACAAGCAATACTTTTTAAGGTGTTTTGTTTTTAAAACATTGTAAAAATCTGTGTTTTGTGTAAATACATTACTAGTGTAGTTCAGGTGCATCATAATGGGAAAAATAAAGACTGAAAAAAGCGTTTATTATGGGAAAAAATCGCTAAAGAAAAGAAACAGACGGTTCATTGGTAACACTAGCCAAGAAGATAACAGTTCGTAAGTATAATTTTAATTTTACAATACAATTATCTTTTGTGGCGGAAGGAGGGGGGCTAAGTCCCCCAAGAACAGAACGATCAGTAATTCAACGAGTCGCATTCAGGGGCAGTCATAGAGGAGGGGCCACCAAAATCTGTATTTTTAAGGGATCTTGAAAAAGTGAGGAGGAAATAAGTAACATTGAGCTAAATACTAGAGGACAAGGAGGAAATCCACTGTGGAGCCAAGAAAGAAGGTTACGATTAACCGCATCTAACTTTGGATCCATTTGTAAAATGCTACCTAAAACTAATTGTAAAAACAAAGTTAAGCAGCTGCTTTATTCTGATTTCCGAGGAAATGAGCACACTCGATATGGCCATGAAAAGGAACCTTTCGCAATTAAAGAATTTGAAGCAGAATTTAACATTAAAGTTCAAAATTGTGGCCTTTTTATCGATAAGAACTGCAGCGCTTTAGCTGCCAGTCCAGATGGTTTAGTAGGGTCGCGAGGTCTTGTCGAAGTAAAATGTCCATCTAAGGCCTTCAATCTTACTCCAACTGAAGCCATTAAAAATAAGATAATCAAATTTGCCACATTAGATGAAAATGGTAAAATGGCATTAAATTTAAAACATGATTATTACTATCAAATTCAAGGGCAGTTACACATTACACAGAGAGATTATTGTTATTTTATTGTCTGACACCCAAGGGTATGCTTGTCGAAAAGGTATGGACACGACGGTGATTTTAAATTGATTTAAAATAAAACTGGTTTGAATATTTTAGATTTGGAGAGATAATGATTTTTGGAAAAAACATGGAAGAAAAATTGAAAGTATTTTATTTTAAATGTTTGTTGCCCGAAATTATAGATCCTAGACACACCAGGAAAATGGAAATAAGGAATCCACCGAGAATCCTATAGATTAATGTTTTGCCATTTTGTATTAGAAAAGATATTGACTTTATATTTTGGGAATATAAAGTACTCATTAGGAGATTTAAAATAATGTGCCACAAGATCCCTCTTTCCATTTAACTTTTTTCCAATATGGCGTCAGCCGCCATCTTAAAATGTTCATCTGTCAATTTCACTCTAAAATATAGTATTTATGCATCAATTTTATATTTTAAAGTTTAATTTTTTAAAATTAATTCGATCAAAAAATAAAGGGGGGCATTAAAGAAATGCACTGTATACATATTAACTAAACCGTCATCTTAAATCACTTCATTAATAAAAAAACGCATCAAAATCCATTGAATAGTGGTAAGAAACCTAATAAAAAAATTGATACTTTCTGTATAATATTTTTTTTTATTTTATTATATACCTATTTATAAATCTTACAATTTAAGCAATTTTGTAATTTCTAGATGGTATAATAGCGTAGTTAAAATGTATTTTAGTTTTAGGGTTTTTTTTTAATTTAACATCTTTTGACCCACCCTGTATGGCAATTTTATATTTTATTATAAACCATAGCTAGCTGTAGACAATTCCTATAAACACATTTTTTAATTGCAATAGTAACAACAATATCGATTTAAAATGTAAACTATTTTTTAAAACACTCTGTATATGTTTCTTTAGATATTATTATACATAAAAACCTTTTTCTTGAATCACTCTATCTATAGAAAAAAAGCCGCATCAAGATCTGTTGAGAATAGTAAGGTCAATATCGAATTTTAAATATAAACTATTTTTTTAAACACTCTGTATATGTTTTTTTGGATAGTATTATACATATAAACCTTTCTTTTAAATCACTCTATCCAATTAAAAAACACATCAAAATCCGTTGAGTAATATCGGATTTTAAATGTAAACTAATTCTTTAAACACTCTGTATATGTTTTTTTAGATATTATTATATATATAAACCTTTCTCTTGAATCACTCTATCTATAGAAAAAAACGCATCAAGATCTGTTGAGAATAGTAAGGTCAATATCGAATTTTAAATATAAACTATTTTTTTAAACACTCTGTATATGGTTTTTTGGATAGTATTATACATATAAACTTTTCTCTTAAATCACTCTATCTATTAAAAACGTATCAAAATCCGTTGAGTAATATCGGATTTTAAATGTAAACTATTTTTATAAACACACTGTATACATTTTTTTAGGGTATTATTATACAAATAAACCTTTTTCTTAAATCACTTTATCTATAAAAAAATCCGTATTAACATCCGTTGAGAAATATCGAATTTTAAATGTAAACTATTTTTTAAAACACTCTGTATATATTTTTTTTTTGATATTATTATGCATATAAAATTTCCTCTGAATTAATCTATCTATTAAAAACCGCATCAAAATTAGTTGAGAATAGTAACGTCAATATCAAATTTTAAATAAAAACTATTTTTTTAAACACTCTGTATATGTTTTTTTTTTGTATTATTATACATATAGAACTTTCTCTTGAATCACTCTATCCATTTAAAAACCGCATCAAAATCCGTTAAACACTTTTAAAGATTTTAGCATACATACATACAAACAGACAGAAAAAGGGAGTTTATTTTATACTATATAGTGATAGTAAAGACAAGTTATTTTTTATGCGCTCGGCCGGATAGCGCGCCAACCAACTTAACTGCGCGAATTATTATAAATTGTAAAATAAAATTGTTTTGACACTTTCTCATTCAAGGTTAAACGCCACCAAACATTACGAAATTACCTCGAGCAGGCACGATTGCTAGTTGAATTATACGCTGTTGCCAAAACGTGAAAAATAAGGATGATTAAATACAGCAAAATGACAATAACCCTATACGTGGGCACTTGGTGCAGGCATGACTCAGGGCATGCGCACTAAAAATCACAGATCAGCGGAAAACAAACAACAGGAGCCGGGTCTGGAATGTAGAACGAGGAAGTGAGGGCGCTACTCACGACTTTTTGAAACAGTTCTGTTCCTGAGCGATACTCAATCAACAAAGTTGAAATTCCACCTCTTAGTTCCACTCTATCCAGCCTTCTATAACAAAGTTCCTGATGAATAATCACCTACACAGCACACAATAATATATAAACATCTTTAAAAAAAAAAATCCTTTAGTTATTTTACACGTTTGTTTCATTAAATTCCAATCTTTACTTAACGCTGCAACGCTATATACACCATATGTATAATGGTTCAGATATGGGCGACTTGATCTACAGCAAACTTTTATATTAATACAAGAAAGGCTGAAACCAATAAGAAAACAGTATTAAAAGCGATTTTTGGGTTAAATAAAATATTGTGCGCTGATTTAGTGTTACATCAAATTTAGCGCAGTAAAAGGAATTATAGTAAAATAAGAACAGTTTGACCTATGATGACGAATATCTCAAGATCGAACCGTTTCCGAAAAATAGATTCAGTGATCAGCGCCCCAAAAACCAAGGTATAGCAAATTCGTCAAAATCGAGGTTCTGCAACTTCTAGATAATTACCTAATTTTGTTTCTTGATATAGTACACATATTTAAATATTTTATTTCAAGTTTGTACTGTCTTCCATAGAAGTCCCTAAAAATTAAACCGGTTTAGATATTGGGTACTTTTGTCTTGTATAATTTAGTATACGAGAGTGTTAAAGCACTAATCTCAACTTGAATTTTGTTTTTGCTGGACCCTTCTCTTGACGTAACCTTAAATTGCACGATATTTTTGCGTTATTATCTTTCTTCTAAAATTACTTTGACACAACAAAACTAATCACTGGTATTTGATGATTTTTATCATAAAACCAATTAATTTTGGTGAAACTAGTTTGATGGACTCAATTTATACGACCGATCATTTCACTTTTCGCTGCCGTGAAAGCGAAGTTTCTTGCCCTGAAGCTTAAACTGGCGTGTTGCGCCGATTTTGTAAACGCCGTTGCCTTCATTCGGACTTGACCAAGTTATCACCCTTGCCTCTGGTCGCTTGCAAACGTTCGGATCTTAGAAAATTTTATGCTGAAAATTTTTGACGACACCGACACAGATTTAATTCCTAAATCGAGAAAAAATAAAACATTTAAGTCCATTTCCCTTTCCCCCGTAACCTCCAGTCTAAAGTATTCTATTCTATTCTATTTTCGGTTTTTGGCTTTGACACTTAGTGCATACAGCCATCGTCAAGTGGTTGGAAAATTGGATTGTCGGGTTCTAGACCCCCAGATTTTCCTTTTATTTTAAATAATCGTATTTATCTATCTCTATCTCTTTGTTTTACCTGCATAAATTGTGACTATCAAGCCAGCGGTCGCTACTGGTATCGCGCATAACCGTCACTTTCACTACTGACGCATTTCCGCAAGGCGTGCGCACCTCCTCGACGATACGAGGACACCATGTGTTCAACACCACGTAAAAACTTCAGGCTTTAGGAATCTTCACTCACAGCGCTTAGCCCCAGAAGAAAGAAGCCCCAATTTAGCGTGAATCTTTTCTCGGTCCCCAAGGGTACAGCTACGCTCGTACGACGCCCTCAATCGCCTACCCGGGAAGTCTATGTAGACCTCTACGTAAACGTGAACCGCACTACTCGAAGACCGCGGAAAGAGTCCCTCCAGTCTAAAGTAAAATGGTGTATAGCTTGTAGCTTAGGCCATAAAATTAAAGAAAATAATGGATTTGACTAGCCCTAACCTAAGATATATCAATAAATTATTGTAGTTAAAATTTTTAAATTGAATTGGAGCAAGTTCAAAAAGCCTCCTAAATTTTTATGTTAAAATGTCGGCAGAAAAATCAGTAGCACTCACAGATGAGGATTTAGCCCAGTTTGATTGGCTAAATCTCCACAGAGAAATGGATGAGGCTCTTCCACGAGAAAGCAAATCCGAAAAATTTATTCGAAAGTGCACAGAGAATCCATTTGTGCCCATTGGTATGTCCTGAAGATTAAAAGTGCAATACATAAATATATTTAGAAAAACGTGGAACTGTAATGTATCAAGTCAGCATAAAAATCTATACTATCATAATGGATCAGGACTACAAACTTATAATAAATATTTGAATATCATTCATATTGAATATGGTATACAGTTCAACAAGTCATTAGTGATGTGCAACTTATACTGCATCCAATTATTAGTGTCTACAGGGTGTTTCTAAATAAAAATTAATGGTGTTTTTTTATGACTCTTTTAAAGACCTTTTAAATGGTAACAAAATATACAGGGTATTCCGAGGGTTATTCCATTTAAAAAAATTTACCTTTTTATTTCTTTTAGCTTTTTATATTCACTTTTTCTTTTATTATGCTCAAAAGATAATAGATGATAAGTTATGATGCTTTTATACAAGGTTTTTTTTTCTATCTTTATTATATTATATATCATTGTGAATGGCAAATTACAGGATGTAATTTAATTGATGGCTTAAAATACAGGATATGATTCCTTAGCCCATTTTAAACAATATACGGGATACCCCATTATAAAATTTCTTACAAATACATAAAATATTAAAAGATAAGAATAAAACATAAAATAAAATTACTTTATACATATATCACAAAATCATACTTTTAGAATCTACAAATTAACACTTACATTAATCACTTAGTAGTAATCTGAAACATTGCTTTCGAAAGACATTTCAAAAGGATCTATATTAGGATGAGCATTGCTAGGAAGCGTGAGATTGGAGCACGAAAACCATAGTTAGTCCGATGAAATGGAAGTAAAAATAGCTGATTCTAAGCGATCGAGTAGGGATTTTTAAACAAATTTGGCCAAGAAGAACTAGACAATCAATGTTTTCATTAATTAATTTGTGAATAAAGCACAAATCACTAACCGCCCTTCTAACCTCCAAAGGTGGCAGGTTAAGATGAGACGATACTGCCTCGACCCTATCCAGCATGTTCAGTTTAAATGCACAATATTTCACAAATTTTTTTGAACATTATCAAACTGGGTTTTATAGATGTTAAAAAAGGGGACCATATCAAAGATGCATATTCAGTGTGAGATCTCACAAGAGAACAGAACAGGACAAATCCGCACCCACCCTCAACATAAAAAACTTACAAAAAAATAGTTCTGGGCGTTAATGGGTTAAAAACTGTTCTGAAATATTTTCATAAATTTGACATACACCTACTCAGCACCAATAGGAATTTTTATTATTATCCATATTTTAAATATTTCTACCAGTGGCATCCGTACGGGATGTATACTAAGGATTTAAAAAAAAAAAAAAATTCGGTTGTCTGCAAAGTTTGTTTACTGACGATAGTTGAATGAGACATCGTCATAAGAAAATACTGATGGAATGGTTCGCAATTATCGTTGCTATAAACATTTGACAACACATTAACTTGGTAATGGCATACCATATTTTTTTTTTTTTTAATCTTCAGTATTCATCCCATACGGACGCCACCGGTAGAAATATTTAAAGATGTTTTAAATTAACAAAAAAATCAATTGGTGCTTAGTGAGTGTGTGCCAAATTGCTTTAAAATATTCCGAACAGTTTCAAAGTTAGCTTAAAAGTTAAGAGGTTTAGGACATATGGTAATATAAACTTTTCTTCCTTAAATGGGCTAAGGAATCATATCTTGTATTTTTAGCTATCAATTAAATTACACCCTGTATAAATGAAAACCCTGTACAGGGTGTTTCATTTTCGATGGTTTTACGGGGTATCTCGAAAACCATAAGGAATATAAAAAATCTAATATAGGACGAATTTATTCCTTATTACTCCCTATATTTATTTGTGCTTCAATGTCAATTAACCCTTCTTTAACTTAAACTTACCAGTCTAGCAAATATATGAGGGCCCTAGTGCCAAATTGTACCATCTACATCTTACCATAACAGAGTATTAAAACTTAAGAAAGAACGTTTAATTTATGGTCCAGCGACAGATTTTCCTGACCAAATTTCCTCTTAGTCCATTACTTGTAAAATGCTTAAGCAGTTGAGAAGTATTAACCGCCACCCACGAACGTAAAAAATATATATTTTAAGTAATTTATTCCTGATTAAAAATTTATCAAATTATAGTTGGCTTAATATTTTTAAGAAACAAAATAGTCAGCTGATTATAAAGTGGTGGATTATACGTCAGCTGGTCATATGAACATTAAAAAATATTAGTGTTTTCAGTGACTTCCTCTCAACTGAAAATTTCATCAGATGATAGTCTGTGTATTACTGGTAATAAATAAAGAAGTTAACTGGCTATATGTAGGTAGGTGGAATACTTGTCAGCTAGTGCCCTGAATTGGCTATTGATTATGTACTTTAAAAGAAACTACAACGTTAAAGGAGTTTTATTTTTTATTCTTATGTAAAGTTGTATAGAGTTTATAAAAAAATATTTTTTTATACAGGGTGATTCAAAAGAGATAATTTTGAAAATGTAAAAATGAAAAAGTGATATTTTAACGTTATTACTCAATCTACAGTTTGAAAAATATATGGAATATGGTTACTTGGATGACTAATAAAAGAATCGATAAAATAAATATACTAGGTGTGTCAAAAAATTATGGTCTACTATACATCTTTTGTTAAATATTTATTTTGATAAGTTCATAAATAAAGTCATTATATCAATTTCAAATTTAAAATTTTAAAGTTACATAAAATATGTTTGACTCACCTTGTATATTTATTTTATATGCAGTTTTTTTAATAGTCATTCAAGTAACTATATTCCATATTTCTTTCACAACTGTAGATTGATTAAGAACGTTAAAATATCACTTTTTCCATTTTAACATTTTTTTAACTACCTCTTTTTGCATTACCCTGTATAAAACATTTATATATTTTTTATAAACTCTATACAAGTACACATAATAATAAAAAATAAAAACCGTTTAACGTTGTAGTTCCTTTTAAAGTAGATAATCAATAGCCAATTCAGGGCACCAGCTAACAAGTATCCCACCTACATATAGCCAGCTGACTTCTTTATTTATTCACAGTAACACATAGACTAACATCTGATGAAATTTTCAGTTGAGAGGAACTCGCTGAAAACACATAATATGCATGTATAATCCACCACTTTATAATCAGCTTACTATTTTGTTTCTTAAAAATAATAAGCCAACTATAATTTATTAAATTTTAATTCGGGAATAAATGACTAAAAGTATATATTTTTTTACGTGCGTGGGCGGTTACTACTGCTCAACCCACCATCGGCGCCGCGGCTGACGCTCACTACGATACATGTACAACTCTACTAAAGCATTATACGAGTTATTGACTGAGAGGAAATAAATGACCAAATTTGCGCCTGGCTTACGGTGTATTATAGGTTCTTTGTTTATTTTTTATAAAATATGGTAATTTCGGAGATTGTACACTACCCTTATCATTTGTATGTAGGAGATATCTGTAAGAACTATCCGAGTAAAATTGTTACTAAAATGTTAAAGCTGTTTTTCTCATTTAGGAACTTTGGCTACTACAGCTGCACTTTCATATGGAATTGTAAGTTTTCGAAAAGGAGATAGACAAATGTCACAGTATATGATGAGAACTCGAGTTGCTGCCCAAGGCTTTACAATTGCTGCTATTGTTATAGGATTTGTTTTATCCGTTGGCAAGAAATAATGTCATATTTATTTAGTAAAATATTAGGTGTTTTATATAGCTCAACATTAGAGTTATCATATACCTTCATAGTCTTTGTAAATATAATTTGTTTACATTAGGTGTTACTTTTTGATTTAGATAGAATGAAAAAAAAAAAGATATGTGTAAATATTATCAATGTAGAAAGACACATTGTTTTTAATTATTTTTTATCTCCTAAAGCTTTAATTTCCAATTAATGTAAAAATATATATTTTTTTACTTTGTATAAGGAAACAGTAATATGTATTTTTGAATTTTTTCAGCTAAACCTTTTAAAATTTGGAAAAAGTTTCAGAAAGAAATCACATTTTAATAGGGGTGTGCGAATAATTCGAACTTACGAATAATTCGTATAGAATCGAATATCAATATTCGATTCAAAATATTCGAATCGAATAATTCGTAAATTCGAATTATTCAAAAGTTCCTTGAATGCCCATACAGGTTGTATTTTCACAAGTCAAAAGTTAAAAATAGTTAATACAAGTTTAAAATAAGATAAAAATCTAAAAAGAAAAAACATTACATTTTTAAAAAACAAACATACTTTTAAAATCATTACAAATTATGAGTAATTATTAGTACAAAAACAATAAAACACAAACATATTTTTAAAATTATTAGACTTTTTGAGAACACTAAAATTACACATACACACTACAATATAGACCTAATTTGACAGGCAAATGCTTCTCTGGGATTATCTAAAAGAGCTCAACATGTATTCGCTCTCGCTATAAAATGCTTTGTTTTTAAGATATAGTTTAATCTTAGTCTCAAAAGCCCTAATGTCAAGGTTCCTAATTTCCTGAGGTAGTACATTAAAAAATTTAATACCATAGTGGTTCTGCCCATCCCTCGCCCTGGAAGTTCTACTGTACCTTATAGAAAGGTCATTCCTCCCCTGGTCTCATATCCATGTAAGTCCCTATTTTGGCTGTAGCTATTCAGGTGTTTTTTAACGTGTATAAGGCAGCTAAGAATATAGAGGGAGGGTAGGGTAAGTATCCCAAGAGAGATAAACGCCTCTCTACAGCACTCTCTGTATTTCAGGCCAGCAATGACTCTCACACATCGTCTTTGTGCAGAGAACACTCTGGATGCGTGAGCTGAGTGCCCCCAGCACAGGATGGCATAATTAATGTGAGCATGTATGTATCCATAATATGCGTTCATAAGAACCCTTTCAGACACACAGTTTTTTAGATTTCGGATAACATACGTGTTTTTGCTGATTCTGCTAGCCGTTTGATTGGCATGTTCCTCCCATGTAAGTTTGGTGTCTAGATGTAATCCAAGAAATTTAATGGGGTTTGTATGCTCGCTCACAGGTCTTAAGGAGAAGTTGAGTGTTTGAGTCTTTGCTTCGTTGATACTAAGTTGATTGGAAGCAAACCAATTTTGGATATCTTTTCGCGTATCCATCACCATCAAGTTCAAACTCTCCAAGTTGTCGCAGCTATCAATGGTCGTTGTATCATCTGCAAAAAGTGTAATACCTGTGCTATTATTTGATGTGCATGCACTTATATCATTTATGTATAGTAGGAAGAGTATTGGCCCAAGAACTGAGCCCTGGGGTACTCCATGCTTGACTTGACACTTTGATGATACTTTGCTATTGTACAATACATACTGGTATCGGTCTGCCAGGTAAGATCTCAAAAGATCCACACTGCCGTCGGTAAACTTGTACTGATAAAGCTTCTGGATTAGGAGGTCATGGGATACGCAGTCAAAAGCTTTAGTAAGGTCAAAAGAAAGATGCCTGAGCGTACATTTTACCCTCAAAACAATCCTGAATATAATCAATAATATTACTCACCGCCGCAGCAGTCGATAGACTTTTGCGGTATGCGAACTGCCTGGAATTAAGCAAATGTTGACTCTCTAAATAACTGATAATCTGCTGTTTTAAAACTGCCTCAAAAATTCTACCAAATAGGGGCAATATTGAAATTGGTCTATAATTAGAGACCTCCCTCAGGGTTACCCTTCTTTGGAATAGGAACTACACGTGCCATTTTAAGGCAGTCTGGAAATATGTTATCTTTAATGCAGAGATTTATGATCTTAGTTAATGGATATAAAATTATTTCTTTAAGTACTTTTATTATTTTAACATTTAATTTAAAATGATCTTTACTGTAGCTATTCTTAAGGTTAGCAATAATATGTCTTACTTCAACAAAGCTGACTTCCTGAAAATTAAAGCTTGTGTTATTCAAATTTATATTTAGCTTTTTGACATACTCAATTGGATCATTATCCGCTGCTGGAAGATTTTTTATTATATTCTCTGCAACCTGAGCAAAGAAATCGTTAAAGTTATTGGCATTTAGTATTTCTGATTGTTTAGTCTTTTTTAAGGGGTTATTATTTTTATTATATCCCAGATTGCCTTACTTTGTTGTTTGATTGGCTAATATACTGATCATTGGCTCGTCTCTTACTTTGCTCTATTTTTTTACATGATATTCTTTTCTAAAATCTTTGAGCATTTTATTGGTTACTAAATGCGGGTCAGATTTATTTGCCCGAGTTAATAGTTTTAATGTTTCCCTATCCCTTTTTAGCTGCTCATTAAACCAGTGTATTCTGTAAGTTCTCCTAATTTCATTATATCCTGACTTTGAAACTTATATCACAGAAATGTGATATTAGATTTAAAGTTGTTCAAATTTTATTAGAGGATATCTGAACCACATAAATGACCAGTCAGCTTTTCTACCGCAGTATACAAATTGAATAGACCTTGATCTGTTATTGGCCTATAGGTTCGAGAAGACTATTTGTGGTTTTTGTATGCAAGGTGTATGTGAATGAAACAGCTGAGTGATCAGAAAAATTTCGAATAAATCGAGAAATTTCTGAATAATTCGATTTTTTTCGAATAATTCGTATTTTCTTCGAATATTTCGCCTTACACCGTGATGTCTCTTGCGCTTTGCGCCAATTCGTTGGCGAGTCTAACAGACAGCGCGAAAAAATGAAATTGCGTACTCAACAAGGTTCCCCAAATTAGATTGCCGGTCCAAATCCGGACCGCGGTCCGCCAGTTGGTGACCCCTGTACTAATATGTCTATGTCATTGTTTGGTTGTATATTTATTAAGACACCTTTGCTATGTGTTTATGTCAAATTCATGGGCACCGCCTGGATAAAATCCCGGGTGGGGGCACCAGGCAATTAAACATTCACATAGCATCATCTTATATTATCTATACAATGGCGACGCTAGAGGGGTCAGAGGGGCTCAGGCCACCCCTGTCCCCTCCAGCGTCGCCATTGTATAGAATAAAATACTTTTGGCGGCACCACTAGCAGGTGGAATGGAAGAAGTAGAGTCAGTGTTAGTTAGCTATTAATTTTAGCCGCCCCTAATTTCTTTCCTTTTTCATTGAAAAAGTTCTACGTACAAAATGAAAATCGAAATAAACTAAACAATTTATAAAGTACAAAATCTGCTGCCCTAAGCTTCAGCCTACTCAGCCTTCTGGTAAATGTGGCACTGAGTAGAGTTATTCTAAAAAGTGTGTCTTATAGGCGTGGTAAGGACCTTTTTGGGTTGTCAGAATGTTGAAAGGGAGAAACATTACCTGTATATACATATTATCACACGTGAGGAACTATTTTTTTGCTTCTCAAATTTTTTTTACGATTTCAAATCTAAAAATCCATAACTGTTGCCACCTTTGGCCACCCCTACAAATTGTCGGCCCCTCCTTGGCCACTTCAAAACAAAAATAAGGCTGGCGTGGCCACTGTTTCTATATCTTTGTTTTTATCAATTAATTGGTCATTGTTGCCAACATACACTTTTTAAATGTTCTTATTCATAGTTGGCAGAAAGGTTTTCACATATTTTGGCAAACTTTTGATGTTTCTCTATCATCTGATTTTGATGCGAAACTAAAAGGAAAAATGCATCATTGGCTTCCTTAGTAAATCTTAATATAAAATGAAAATTGTGATTTTGTAATAGTCTATTAATGTTTGTGATTGACAATTATTTCTATGGGTTTGACGAGCATTTAATTCGAGGCACTTTTATTTCAGTTTTTATTTTTTAAGCAAATAATTCGACCTTGTTAAATATTTCTTAAAACAAATTAACCAAATTTTCTCGATGATCATCGGCGTAACTACGGAGAGGTCTTGAGGGGTGGGAGGCGGGCGGGCCCTCCCCAGGTATTGCCTGGCCCCCCACAGGAAAAAAATTACCTATATGGTATGTGTGCTTATATAACGTTTTAGAGTCGTCTGGGCCCCTCGCTAGGGTGTTGCCAGGCCCCTCCAGGTTTAATAGCTAGTTACGCACTTTAGCTGTTTTTAGTTAAAGTTAAAAGATCACTTTCTTAAACCACTATAATGAAATATTTTATCTAACAAGCTTTGCTGCATTTTTTGTTTCTTAATTTTAAAAAATAAATAGCATTAGGGTTATTGATTCTTGACTTTTTACATTCAAGATCGACGCGCGACAATCCCGATTTGATTTATTTGGGTTTTTGTTAGCTAGCAATAGTTAAATAATTTTCAAGTCTTACCCCTAACTACTCACTATGGATCACAAAACTTAAAGAAACTATGCTACTAGCTAAAATAGCTACAATACAAGCTTCAAAAAAACTAAACATACCTATTAAAATTGACGAAAGAATACTCGGCGCCAAAAGTTAGATTTTAATTAATTAAACATTGTAGGGCTTAAATGTCGTATTTTCTTTACTTGGCAATGCACTAAAATTATGGATTTTTTTACGTATCGGGCTTATTGTCAATTTTATTCAAATTTTGTATTGTTTGTTGCTGAGATAATCCACTATATATGAGATAATCCACCGTTTGGTTTTGTTTTTTAATAACCCTGTATAACAGAAGATAATGTATTATTTTTTTGTTAGTCAGTACAGCACATAATATGCATTTGTGTTTTAATGTGTGTATATAATAATTTGGATTCCAATAATATTAGAATTTTTAAACTATTTTGTCTATATGTTTACCCTTCCGTACTCCGAGGCTGGTTAGTAATTCTCGGCACCGTATTTTCACAGTTCGCTGCTAAACCAAGCGCCTGAGTAATAAGTTTTGACTGGCTTCGTCAGATGGCGCGACTGATTGTAAATATTTTTTTATTTAGCAGAATGGAGAATGGAGATCGTTGAAAATGTTTCTTTCTTGTCAGTAATGTCAGTTAGTCGCATGTGGGCAAGGGCATAGCAAGCTGCGCTTCGGGTTGTACGGCTTGATTGTGTTTCATGTTTTCATTGATAGTAAATTTTTCGTGAGTTTTTTCCAAATTGTGAGCATACATATTGGTAAATATGTAACTTGTGCTATTTAAGACGGTACGCTTTAAATTGGTTTTTACCTAGGAAGACAGTAAAATTTAAAAAGACGTTAACATAACCTTCACAGGGAAGGCAGCTGTTTGAATCACGTTGGCCGAGCCAGGTAGAGGCAGTTGCCATAGAAAAAACCTGCAAAAGGACTGTTAACTTTTTGATAGTTTTTTGCTGTAGTGGTTGACTTGTGTGATATAAGTGAATTTTAATAAAATATTAAGAAAATGTTGGATTACAAGACTTCTCGCGACGGTCTCCTTCAGCTGGAAGACGATGTTTTGGGAAGTGTCGTCCAAAAAGAAAATATTTTGGAAGTTTACGAAGTCGACAAAACTCCACTTGGCAGGTTAGTTTTTAATATTCTACCAATTTTAATCCTTATCTAGATTAATTAAAGAATAAACTCATAAAATAGTGTTATCATTTAGCTTATCTTTTACGCATGTACGTGGATTATTTTATTTCTGGAATTGGCAATAGGTAACTGATTTTTTTATAATAATTATTTTACGTAGTTGCAAAGTATTGATAGGTAGGTATAGAATAAGTGGAATATAAAAATACAAAGTTCTTACTTATCGTGCTTGTTATTTTAAAGCAGCTGATAATTTAAAATAACATAATTATGCAGGTTACATTTTAAAGAAAATTATAGATTTTTTTAAATAAGTATCTTTGTTATACATAAATATAGGGATTTAAGCTCGGATTTAAGTCATTTAGTTTTTTATATCAGAATTATTAATAAAAACGTTATTAAACAATGTAGTGATTTAAGATATTAATAAAAACAATTATAACAAACACTTTTCATTGATTCTAACTGAACTGAAAGGAAGTCCGCGAGTAAGTAAGAATAATGCAAATTCAAAGTATCGCTCTTACTCGCAAACTTGCCTTCGTACCAGGGCCGTTCCTAAAGTGACTTGCGCCCTGGTGCAAAAAATTTGGTCGCTCCTAGAAGAGAATGTACCTATTTTGGTAATTGAGAAATTGAAAATAATTAAGAATTGTTAAAAGCAAAAAAAATGTTTAGAGCAAAACAAGCCTTACTTTCAAAAATACTGTCTCCTTAATTCAACATTGCTTTTTTTCTTGCTATCAAATATTTTTAAAGGCAAAAACAGATTCCCACGTTTAAATTAAGTACATTGTTTTCCAAAATTTTACTAAATTACCGCCCCTACATTTAAAGCATTTCCCCCTCATCCTGAGTATGCCTATTTAGGTTAGTTTTTTCAGTATTTTTTATTGGTTATTTCCTCGCCCTTTTTGCACAAAATTCTTGGTATAACAATAAATGGCACAAAATACCTATTTTATTTAATATCAAAAAACTGCTTAGAACATGTTTCTTTTTTTCATTTTCATTTGAATTTCAAAGCTTAAACTCGACTTTAAATCAAGTCGCCTGTGATAGTTTAAAAGAAAAAATAAGTGTATGCTTGGTTCTGCGTTTAGGACTAAAATATTTGCAATTAAATATAAGAATGGTGTAAAATAAATAAAATATTGGGTTTTAAAGGGGCTTATAAAATATTGTGTGCCAATTTAGTGTTATATTAAGAATTTTGTGCAAAAAGAAGGCGAAAAATAGTGAAAATAAGGTTAGAATGATTTTTAACTTTGATGTAGGATGTCCAATAAATAAAATCATGATCAGCGCCCCAAAAACACCCGTTTACCAAAATTGGTCAAAATCGGAGTTGCCGCAATTATCTAGTAGACAATTACCTAAACTTCCAATTAGGTAAAAATTTAAGAACCTTCTCCAATTGGAGGTAGTCAATTCGCCTGTATGTTGTTGATCAAATGTCGACATGTCTCTTACATCTTTAATAAATACAACACCAAAACGGATAGTGGTGGGTAAAGCCCCTACAATTCTTCGACTTATCGTTACTAGGGGTGTGCGAATAATTCGAACTTATGAATTATTCGTATCAAATCGAATATCAATATTCGATTTGAAACTCGAATCGAATAATTCGTAAATTTATATTATTCAAAAGTTCCCGAACCTAATTCAAAAATTCGAATGTTTCGAGAAATTTCGAATAATTTGTTTTTTTTTTTTTTTTGAATTATTGTAGTAATCGCAAATTTTCGAGTATATTGAATTTAGGATTTGATATGTTTGATAGTTAAATATAAATTTGATAAATAATATACATTTTATTTGAACCATAAAATTTAAATACATACTTAATTAAAACAATTGTTGAAAAAAAAATTGTAGTCAAGAGAATAAATTGTAAAAACTATTCTAGTTCTCAAAAATTTTTCTCAGATCAAGAATTTTATTCTTTTGTTTTGATTCAAAAAAATATATATTTTCTCCCGGATGGTATTCTTAAGTCGACATTTTGGCTTTTGAATCAAGCTATTTTTTGTGTGTATCAGTGTGCGAATATTGATTCGAACGATATTCGCACACCCCTAATCGTTACCCTAATTCGCTAACCTCGTATATCCACAATTGAACATTTTACTTTTACAAGAGATAAGAAAGCTTTTTCTATAGCCAATGATTAAAAATGTAAAATTTATGTTTAATTAATTGTTATTTAATAGTTGAAGTTATGAAGTTTTCAGTTAATTTTCGTTTATGTCAAGTTAGTGGATGATGCAAAAAGCACAGTCCATTTAATCCATTAATTTTGGAGTTACGAGGTTTGCAAATTGGGGAACTATAAGTATATAAATAAATCGGTACTTATCAGTACACCTTAATGCATCAACTCGTGGACAGTGATGTGTAAATAGTTTCTAACAAAATATGTTCCTAAATGGGTAGAAGATATTAACACGTTAAAATAAAAGAAAATACATTTTACCGTTCGTTAAACATAAGTTTTACATTTGGAAGTGCGTGAGAAAGAGAATTACTGGAAAAAATACCTAATTACCAATGTGTGACTTTATAAATATTTTTATGTGTTTATTAGGGGTTTAAAAATGCATTTTTCGTGCGTTACTTACATACTTTATTGACTAATAAATGAGGTCAAATAGTAACGTCAAGAGTACATTAGGGACCTACATTTTTTATACGTTAACTCAAAATACTGAGAACAAATTATTGTACAGCAATAAAAAAAAACCCACATACCTTTTAATATGTTTTTTTTATGTAATGGATTAATTATTTCAAAAATGTAAAAAGCTAATAATAAAAACGGTATTATAAAATTAATTTAATTAGAAAGGTTCACACAGGGTATTCCCCTCGGTGTTCCCTTACTACGATAGGAAACTTCAAGGGTGATCTTCGAGGTAATTCCCGATATTTTATGAAACAAAGTTCCAATAAACATATACAGGATCAGCTTAATTAGATAACACATATGCAATGTGAGGGAAAGAGGCAGTATAACGCGAATACCGACATGTAAACATTTCGGATTGGATGACTAATCGTACATCCTTTGTTGTTGCTTTACTAGCGAATATACCTTTAACTATTGCTTATTCAGTGTATTCGGAGGATCTTATTTCTCAAAATATATGGCACTAAAGTTTACTGGTACTATAGATTATTTTGCAATAAAAGTACTCCACTGACGTTTTTTTATAGTTTATTTGTTTTCTGGGAATATAAATTTAAACAAAATATTACTTGGCGTTTTTCCAAAATAAAGATATTTAAATAAATAGTTTAGTTAGATAATTAAAGTTTTTTTTTAAGTAAATAATTTTAACTTTTATTATATTATTGCAGGGACAGCTCTTTATAATATATAAAAAGTTTTATTTTTTAAGAGAAAATAATGGAATCCACTTTAACTTAATCGAAACAGTTTTTATTTTTGGCTGTGTGTTAGGCTTTTTAAAAAAATGTAAAAACTACAAAAAGTCTTGTAATTGTTTGTACTTTTTTAATATAATGGCTGTGGTACCTACTAAGACGCAACTAGACACGATAGTTTCAGTCTAGTTAGAGCTAAATAAGCGCTTTATTAGTTAAAAAACTGTACCAAATTTCAACCAAATCGGCGTTATTATACTTAAAACTCGATTTAAAATATTTATGAAATATTATCTTCATTTTTTTTACTTAACCGCCTTCTTAGAAACGAAAGAACTTGTGTTCTTGGAAAACTTTTGTCATAATACGACATAATTAAGGAATTATTCTTTGAGTTTCGTACCGTAGTTAGATAACACCCTGTACAGAACAAATTTTATTTTAAGTAAAATGGATGTGGCTGTGTGCACGTAATTTCCTCTAAATTTTATTTTGACCGTACTTATTTTGTCTTAAATAGTAAGGCCTCCTTTATCCAGCTTTCTGATCGTAATTTTATTCCTAATTTTATAAAAATCTGCTCTTGATTGGATGATTCAAAACAAACAGTAAATCAGATTGTTAGCTTTTAAACCTAAGAATTAAAATTACGATTACGGAGTTGGATAAACCTGGCCTAAGTATGGTTTAATTTGATATTTGAAGTAAATGTCTCGACAAAACCATTAGCCATGCCCTGCTTTGCGTAAACGGAACACAAATTAAGGGGCTTTTGTAACCGTTGGGTAGTCACGACCGTTCACCATTCGATTATGGCATATTAAAATCCTTTCTACCCGAAACAGCTTAGTGCGCTTTTTACCGTAAAACTGTAAATCGTGCGAGCAAAGCAGTTAGTTTGCGCAAAACAAGGGGCTTTGTCGATGACATTTTAAAATGTAAAAGATATTATTGCATTTGAATTTTCAATTATTAATGAGTAGGTATGCCTCGCGTTCATTATTTTGCAATGTACGAAAAGAGCCGTTGTCGCTTAATATGTATATGAATCTAAACACCTTTTATTTCGAATTGATCGAAATAAAGCGCTTTTTGTTATTAAATAATAATTCTTATAATAGGCGTTAATTATAAAAAATATCAATACCTACCTATATAGGAAATATTGAGGAAAATGTATATTGTGTTTACTGTGTTTGTTATTGGCTGGTTGATTGTTTATTTTTGACTTTGGTCACTTTCGGTCGACGTTTTGATCCGATTTTTCAATTCATTAAGGGTTGAAGAGTTTGAGGTTTTCCGGTTCTAAAACGTAATAACGTATAGAAAACAATTTCCAAGGTAATTTCTATACACGTTAAAAGACTAATTTCTATACACGTTAAAATGCTGCCAAAAAACCCAAAAATCAAGGTCACACTTGATTCTGTCAAACCCAAAATAAAATAAATACTCCAAGACGTCACAACATCTGATTAAAAAAAAAATAAATAATTGGGAATAACATCAAACTACAAATTAAAAAATACACTTTTATGCCACTTACTCTCTTTGGTTTCCGATGGTTAAAGACAAAAAATAATTACATTGTCTTCTTATTGAATAATGTAATTCTTACTGTATATTCCTTAAACAAGACTAAGTATACATTCTTTAAATAAGACACAATTTGTGTCATAAATAAAGAATAATAAGATAAGCGATATTTAGGAAAACCTATTCTTACTGGTGAACTAAAATATCTTTAGCCAAGACAGAGTAACATTATTTACTTAAAACAATTTGTGAGTTGAATAATTGCGTTAAAAATCATGGTTACTTGATTGAATCTATTCGTGTGCGAAAAAGTTTACTTTTCCGCACGCATTTTAGTTCTGAAAGTGTAATTTTTCCACACTAGTGCGGAAAAGACTTTTCGGCACTACTTTTCCGCACTAGTGCGGAAAAGTACAAAAATTTTAAACCAAATATTAGTGAGTCGCAATGAAGGATTTTCATGCACTTCATATTAAAAAATTGCTTTGGTATGGTAGGATATTGGATAGCATTGTGTTAAAAAATATATAGTTTCTATGTTTTCCTTACCCTCGTGAAAAAAGTAGCGTTCCTAACACGTGCCGAAAGTGCCTTTTCCGCACTTGACTGCTTGACCTAACTCCGCTACGTTCGGTCAAATGCAGTCGCTTGGGGCTAAACGTGACACTTTTAGCCCTAGTTAGGAAATATACTATATGCTTGTACTTAAGAGATGTTTTCAAGAATATCATTTACAGATAGAAATATAACATTCTTTACGTTTTACAGGGTGTCCAAGAATATGTGGGCAATCTCTCAGATTCATATAGAACACTTGAAAATATTGTGACAGGTGTCTATAATTTTTTTTTCTATAGCCCCTCTTTGCAGAGATATGTGCGCTTAAAGGACGCCGCTGGAAATCAGTTTCTTTGAATAACGTTTATACTACTTGGTATAATAATGAAATAATTTTTAATTTTGATAAATACAAGTAAGGATTAAAATGGAATTCTTGTAAAACATTTGCCTTTATTAGTTCGCCAGGGGCAGACTTACTTTTACACAATAGTGGTAATTATTTTTTACACCCTGTATAATTAAGAAATAAAATAAATATTTTTGGGTAGCTTAAATCCTTGGCTTGAAAATAGGTACTCTAGTTAGATGTCTATAAATTGAAGCGTTTTCGATAAAAACTTGTTTTTTGTTTAGTAGGGACACAGGTTTTTCTGTTGCAAATGGTAATAAAAAACACGTATAAAAAAACATTTTGTTTATTTTCACGAAACTAAAAATAATGTTGCAGTATTGTGGGGTGGGGGGTCCCATAATCTTCGAGAATCAAAGCTAGAGAATGCATAAAATAAGAGGGATAACCCTATTTAATCAAAATGTTGTTTTTCTTGAAAATGCTTTACTTTATCTATATTGAGAGAAGTAGCTTTTTTTAGCTAAAGGTGTAAGCTATTTAAAAATGATATTTTTTTTCTTTATTATACAGGGTGTAAAAATAATTAGTACTATTGTGTAAGGGTTAGTCTGCCCCTGGCGAACTAAGGAAGGCAAATGTTTTGCAAGGATACCATTTTAAGGAGTCCTAACTGGTAGTTATCAAATTTAAAACTTATTTAATTATACCAAGTGATATAAAAGTTATTCAAGAAAAACCAATTTTCAGTGACGTCTTTTAAGGGCACATATCTCTGTAAAGAGGGACTTTATGAAAATATTTAATCTGAACTTGTCACATTATTTTTATACGTTATATATGATTCCGAGAGATTGTCCACATGTTCTTGGAAACCCTGTATACAACTTACAACGCGTCCTAAGTCAAAGCAAACTGATTTAAGCTAAGACATTTTTTTTTTGTGTGTACACTGACCGTAAGCATTATCAACTGACATAATGCACACTGCAATGTATAGACTAACTATACATATACGTTCCTAAAATGGATACAAGTTTTTAACACGTTAATAAAAAAACTTAATATACCGTTGTGTAAATAATAATTTACATATAGGAAGGTATGAGAAAATACACAATGACTCGCACGGTAATATAATATGGCCGTTTTATGTT
Organism: Listronotus bonariensis; assembly: GCA_014170235.1. NCBI lineage: Eukaryota > Metazoa > Arthropoda > Insecta > Coleoptera > Curculionidae > Listronotus > Listronotus bonariensis. The sequence goes on along the minus strand of JACEGR010006026.1, from coordinate 22,558 downwards.
TGTCTAGCTTTGAGTCGATGTTCAAATACATTGCTACATCGGGTTATTCAGTTATAATGAGTTAGCATATTAGAAAAAAGTCATAAAAGAGTATTCTGATATTTTTACAGTTACTTTTATTTATAACAATTTACTATAGCGTCTAAGATCCGAATAGAGAGCGTCCGGCACCCTTCTGTTTACCGTATAAAAACTATTTTATATAATTAATATATACTTAAACAAAGGTATTGCTACTGTGTTGCAAATCATTATGGTCAAGGCTACATTTAAATTAAAAAAATTACACCAAAACCCTGATAACAGCAATTCTTATTTCTTTAAATTTATTCTTAGGCTGGTTAATCAAATATGCATGTGTAAATAATACAGATTTTACCAAAAAATTGTAATAGTTTCTCAAAATTTTAAATTAAACAATTTCCAATGACTATTTGAAATATTAAAGAGACAAAAAGTTTGGTGATATTTTAGTACTGTCATGTAGAAAAGAAATGCTGTTAATTTTCGCCCGCCCGCTGGATGTTGGAGTGGCCACTTGCATTTACGCATAAGGTTTTGAATTAATCAGCTTAATAATTTATCATGCAGCCTTTGCACTGCGAACAAATGCTCTTTAGTCTGGCTATTCCCTAAAGAGCGACAAGCGTCAGGCGGGCAATTTGCGTGGTAGCGATTTTTTCAAAACCTAATGTGTTAATGCTAGTGGCCACACTGACGGTGTCGGCCAACAGCGACCGGCTTATCTGCGACCGATAATAAAATCTGCGCATTAGCGACCGAATTTTTCCAAACTCCCAGTTTTCTACCTGGTGGGTCTAAACTACATTAAATTTAAGACGCACTGTTGGCAAAATGTAGGTGGACTATTTTGAGATATTTCATTACAATATATATTTTTTTAACTGAAAGTTTATAAAAAGTGTACTATTATTGCAATACGTATATTCTTGTATTTTATAGACTAATACACACTTACAAATGGTTAGTTCTGGTAAGCAACGCCTTTTTTTAATTCCTTAATTAAACCCAAGACGAATACAAACATGCATATATTGCAATACGTATATTCTTGTATTTTATATTTACGTAAATTTGTAGGCCTCTATATGCAATAAATAAATAATAATATAAATGTATCTCTACAATTTTGTTTACTTTTTAAAATATTTCACAAAAAAGAAAACAACTGGATGGGAAGAGTTTATGAACAACTTAGCAACAATGTTTATGTATACCCATATGGTTCACTCCTATTTTAATTCATATGTCGCAGATAAGCCGGTCGCTAAGTAGGCCTATTTCACACTGACACCCAGCGGACGGGCGAAAATTAAGATGCACCCTTCGCACTGCGAAATATTCCTCCTCGCTTATCGCTCGTGCGTCTTCAGTCTGGCCGTTTTCTTGACTATTTGTTTGATTTACGGTATTGGCGTAAATTAATACAAAACCGTTTTTCGGCAAATCTCTATTTAATTAAATAATAAATAAAAAAGTTATTTTTTTTAAAGGAAGCTCCTTTGGCTTTGGTACATACAATTTAAAAATAAACCACCAATACTATTTAAAAAAAATCACTTCACCCTGACAAAATTAATTTATACCTTGGTTTTTTACTGGGCTTTTGTTTTCTACTAGTATGTTATCGGTAACAAAATAAAATCAGGATTTAAAGTCTTAACATTTTTTTTGTTAAGTGGTTTAAAATAGCAGCTAGGTGTCAGATTTGGCATATACGTGCTCCTGACTATTATAATTTTTTTTGACTGACAACGTAATACCTGTTAAGTTTGGATAGTTTTATTATTGATATAGACAATTCAGGTAATTTATACCAGAGGTTTATTTATTACAGAATTAAATTACTTAATTATACAAGTGTAGAAATCAAGCAAAACAAGTTGTGTGTTTTTTTTTTTTAAACGTGATCCATCGCTTTCAAAAATATACAAACGCAAAATTAAATAAGGTTTTTATTTAAATTAAATAAATCAAATAATTATTACATTATTTAAACAACAACAGGCTATACTCTTAAAAATAGAAACTATATTAATATTTTGTAATAGAGCCGTGTTCAATACACTCCGCGAATCAGGCAATACTAAACGCTAGATTTTGTGTAAGCTGGTTATCAGTGATCCCAAGCTGTGCATACTCTTGCTGGAGCTCTCTGGTTTCTTGGTCGAAGATCATGTTGGCGAATTATTTTTAACATAAGCCCCCCACACATTTTCGATCGGGCTGAGATCAGGCTCTTGAGGAACGGCAGCACAACAATATTCTCGCTCAAGTGAATGCATTAATAACTCGGCCCCATTCGACTGCGGCGAGCTGTCAGCGCCGAAAGCAAAATCATCCCCATATACAGCTTCCACCGATGGTAGCATAACTTGCTCTAATATATCCCTAGGGTAAACCGGCGCAGTAAAACGTCCTGAATAACTTGTTCCCTGGTCTCTGGCACTAATTCATGCCCGAGTTAACCGACCCTGTCGCTTTTCTTGCACCCATATTGACTATTATATTCAGTCCCAGTACCATATTACTCTACCCTTTCACATGACACCTATCGGAAAGCTCATCAGAAAATGGACCTTGGTCACAGATTATCCGTATTTGGGAAATTTCCCTGGACCGCAGCTCGCCCAATTTTATTTTCTTCCGTCAAAAAAAAATTTCATTTGCTGCGTGACCTTCGTATTCCTTATATTTGGGAATTCCGAATTCTCCTTCTAGCGGTCGATGGATGCCGGAAAGTTAGCGCACTTCTTTGGCTTGAGAGCGGTGAAAATGGATTGGCCTGTAAATATTGTATCAAGCCGGCTAACTTGCTCCGCATTTGAGCTTTTTCCTGGCCCGAGCCTGCGTTTCGATATCCCTCACAAAACTATTGATTTTTTTCTTTTGCAAAGTAGAACGTGTACCTATGTCCGACGCCAACTCGTTGGCTATAATTTCTTATTGCAACTCCTTCAATAACTCTTGTATGTAGTATTACTTTTTGTTGCTGGTTTGTGACGAGGCATAATATCAGCAGATGCCAAAAACTGAATATTTTTTTGGTTATAATATTATAAACATACTAGCTTTGTTTCCAGTCGTAACATATTTTATCTGCCCACTATGATTTTTTGACCTAAAAGATTTGCTTTGTTTGGGTAAATGGGAATTTAAAAGTAAGCAAATCGTGAGACACGATTTGTTGTTGTGAAAGAAAATGTCCCACAAACCTTTAGCAAACAAACTTAAACAAATCGAGATACCAAACTCTGATATCAGCCAAATTAGGCATTTGGCGAAAGAGCTTTCAGATTTCTTACATTATTTTAATATTTCGTTTATAGTTGTTAAGAATGATAGGATATTTACAGTTTATTACATCAAATACTAAATTTACAGTGTGGCCCAAAGAAAACAATTAATTGATTTAAGATTCCTAAATCCAAAATATTAGGATTTTACCAAACATATGTACTTATACAGGGTGTTTCACAATTTATCCGACAAACTTTAGGGATTAATTTTACAATAAAAAATAAGAAAAAACTTCCTATAAAGATATGTCCTAAACGTCTTAGTTTTTGAACTACAGGGTGTTAAAAATTTTAAATAATTATTGTTATTTGTAGTAACTTTTATACCAATTCAGATATTTAAAAAAAAAATTGGGGGACGCCTCCTATGCATTAAAAGACGTTTTTGAATACAAGAATATATTGTATTATCTACATATATGTATACAGTGTGTCTACGTAAGTTGGCGTCATATGGGAAACTTTTTTATTATTAATTTCACGGACAAAAATGTATTCTTTATAAAAAGTTCTGCATAGTCCGAAAACTAAAATTATGTCAGTCATCTACGAGGTTTGGCCAAAAATGAAATTTTTGCTTAAGAGGAAAGTACCTGTATTTTTAATAATATCGCAAACTGTTATAAATATTTAGAATAAAATAAATAGTAAATATTAAATAGTAAGTAGTAATAGTATATATTAAATAAATATTAAATAAAATATAATAAAATAATTTAGAATAAAAAAATACGTTTAAATATACAATTTTGTTTATTTGTAAAAACAATTGATTTTATTTTCTGCGAATATCAAGAAAATTTAAATTTGTACATTGGTGCATTGCTCGGTGCATTGTACATTCTTCTTGTTTTGATAACAATAAATTTAAAAGTTTATTTGGAACTGTCCTATGACCTTTATAATCATGAAATGTAGTGCACTAATGCATAAACCTAAATTTTACCATTATCGCAGAAAAAAAACATTTTTTTTTTGGTAAATAATCAAAATTGCATATTTGAAAGTAATTTGTAATTCTAAATATCATTTCTTTATTATAATTTTTGATATTTGCATAAATACAGGTACTTTACTCCTAACCAAAAATTACATTTTTGGCCAAACCTCGTAGATGACTAATAGAATTTGATACCTGATAGTTGATTTTAAGGTTTTGGATAATGCAAAACGTTTTATAAAAAATATTTTTTTTTTGTTAAACCAATATTAAAAAAGTTTTCCATATGACGCCAAATTACGTAAACACACTGTAGACGCAATGTACCCACAGTTACGGTACGACACACATAATTAGCAACAGTCGATATATCGATATTAACATTGGTATCGGGCGATACCTATTTTATTTGTTTCGCGCTGTATGGATGCTGTTGCAACAGTTTGATCCACAGATGTTTATTTATGCTTCCATGGCAAATGGACGTTGCGGAGAATTATTAGGTTAATCTGTAAGAATATAATGACCAAAGGCAATCCAACACGAAAGAAAAAAGGTAAAGACTCGAGGCTGCCACGCTGCGAGTGACCGTTTCACGAAGAACGAATATTTAGCCTACTTTCTCCATCGAGATCGTTCGACCTCAGCATCTCCGATGCGTTTTACGTTCGTTCGTTTTGTTTATTTTTAAATAATCTCTTGTAAGAAAAGACAATTTCTTGCAAGCAGTCTAGCTGTTACATTCACCAATTCGCGTGATTATTTTCGCAAAAAGAGATAATTTTGAGGTAGTACAAAAAATGACTTATAGTTATCGTTTATAAATCAAAAAAACTTCGAATGATTTTTGTCGACACAGTCTTTTAGGCACTCTTCACATGGGTCGGTGAAACAGCGACGAGACCCGAGTTTCGACGAGCTTTCGACAGTATGTACGCATATATTCGTGTTTGAAGTGGCAACAACCGTACAGAGACAAGTATACGTGTAATGGTCAATTTTTACTATATTCTCAGCCAATGAAATCATATGTCGATCAGAGTGTACGAGTATACGTGTAATGGTCAATTTTTACTATATTCTCAGCCAATGAAATCATATGTCGATCGGAGTGTACCGATGTTTCCCGAACACGACCGCGATGGGGCAAAAACAACCCCTTTGAATTATCCCACCGGGTCAAAGATTGCCATAATAGAGCTCTCTAAAACAAGTTTCCAAAAGCCTGAATTCTACCGAACATTATTTTAAAGACAAAAAATTAAATATTTTCTTACCTGCCAAGTTGACTTGTTTTGCAATTTCATTCATATTCATCATCATCACCTTGTCGCAAATATTCTTATAAAGTATAATTATAAGGTACAGGACGTTTTTCAACCTCGTCCACAAATCTAATATTAAACAAATCCATCTCTGGTACAAAAATTTCTTGACGTAACACTAATATTCCCCTGTAAAAACCTTCACAATCACAATATGAATCAAACACTGTAAACAAAATACAAAACGGTTCTGGATTGCATTTGTTTACCAAAGGAAGCGGATTGCTAAGATCGGGCACGCTAATATGACTACGTGCTGTCGATTCCTGTAAAAATCGCGTTCTTGTCGCTGTTTTACCGACCCATGTGCGGAGAGCCTTAATGAAGAAGTCGAATGTGAGATAAACATCAATGCATATTAATAAGCTGGTATAAAAATGGTGTTAAATAATTTAAAGGAAAAATTGTGCCAATATTTCTCTGTGCAAGGAATATCGGCAAACACTGAGCAAAGGTAGAACTTAAATCCGTTGTTTAACTCCAGTGCAATTTGATTTTTCATCAATGGCCCAAATAAAAAGTAAACAAAGTAATCGCCTAAATTTAAAAAACAACCTAATTCTTAATGTAAACAAAAATCGGGTGTACGATGGGAGAAGTTGATCAATCAAAAGCAAGCGCAACCTTGGCATTAGAATAAATAAGTACTCATAGAATTTTATTTTATTTTTTTGTTAATTCGTTTGTATGCAAATGTTTACAAGTAATTCCTTTTGTTCACATTTTCCTAATGAATCTGCCTTTTTAGACTCATTTTTTACATAAGGTCGTTCTTTCGACCTCTCTCGACCCCCAGTGAACCTTAAAAAACACTGGTTTAAACGACCGATGTGTCCTCCAAGTAGATGTACACATGCAACCGTTCTTTGTCTAGTCTGTCCCTGCTAGTGTTCAACTCACAAAAAATTGAATCAAACGCATCGAGCTAGCACAACGTGTAAATACATACTATAATTTGAATCAAATTCTCTTGAACGCCATTGGCGTAAAACAGATTTTGAATAAAATATTTAAATTTGTAGGAGAGGTATTACTGCCTTTTCCCATTAGCGGAAGACGGATAGTTGGGGAACGGATCGACGCTATCGAAGTGTATGGAGTCTTATAAGACCTTTCACACGCATAGCCGACTTTCCGCGTTCTCAACGTGTGAATGGTCTCATAAGACTCCATACATTTCGATAGCGTCAGTCCGTCGCTAATCTATCCGTCTTTCGCTAATGTGAAAAGGCAGTTATTATTTTTGTTTAACATTGCAACCATGTATCTCAAAAATTTAATTGAAAGACATAGGTTTATTTGGTATTTTCCTCATATAATCACCTAAAAAATGAGATAAGTTTCAAATGAATACACATTTTGACGTATATTGATTACTAAAAAAATATGATGACTGGTATAACGTTCTACTAGGATATTTGCAACGTAACGCTACGTTATAAAGATAATACTTGAAATTCCTGAGTATTATTAGACCTTATATAAAACTTTACCGGTTTTGATTGGCTTTATATAGACGGGCAGCGTTTTTAAAATTATTTTGCACACCTGTCTGGGTGACGTGAAATGGCAGACATTTGGGCGAGTCTTAATGGGGACATTATCTTTTAAATGAATTTTTATACTTCTAGTTTTTGTATGTTTTCTTTGCTCGAAATTTGAATTTAATTTGGTTGTTTTCTTGCGATAATTGGCAATATTTTTAGTTTTGGTTATAAGAAATTATAAGGTGTTGGAAACCCGATTAGCAACAGATGTGTGATTGAAATTTACATGTTTAATGAAGTTTTAAAAGTTACATTTGATAATTTTTATTAGTTTTGGTAAATAAGCCCCTGTTAAAACCGATAAGTTTTTAAAAATGCTATTAAACTATTATGTTACAAGCGGTTCCTACTTGAGTCTCATCCGAGTTTTCATCTTTAACTAAAAGAATTTAAAAAATATGCAGGGTGTAATTTAATTAATGGCTAAAAATACAGAGTATGATTCCTTGGCCTATTTTAGGAAGAAAAGTTTATATTAACATATGTTCTAAACATCTTAACTTTTAAGCTACAGGATGTTAAAAGTTTTAAGAAAAAATCGTATTCTTATCATAACTTTAAAACTGTTCGAGATATTTTAATGAAATTTGGCACGCACCGACTAAGCACCAATAGATTTTTTTAGTGTAGAAGATTTTTAAATATTTTTACCAGTTACCAGTGGCATCCATATAAGATGAATACTGAAGATAAAAAAATGGTACGCCTATGCTTTTTCAAAAATAAATATTATTTTTTTAAATCCTCATTTATTTTGCAACAAATTTTATTCCTTGCCTTTTTTCTTCAGACGCACCGTTTTTGCGCAAAAAAACTAAAAATAGGACATTTGCTCACTAATTTAAAATAATTTTGATATACCAAACATGCATCAAAAACAGTTTTTATTGTTTTACGCGAAAACGGTGCATGGGACAAAAAAGGATCAGGAGGTCAAACTTGCTGTAAAATAAATAGGAATTTTAATATAAACTTTTATTTTTGGAAAAAAACCAATGGCACACCATGTATTTTTTTAATCTTCAGTATATTCCCGTACGGATGCCACTGGTAGAAATAATTAAAAATCTTCCATATTAAAAAATGCCTATTGGTGCTGAGTAGGTGCGTGCCAGCCAAATTTTATGAAAATATCTCAAACAGTTTAGAATAGGAATACGTTATTTTTTTCCTTAAACTTTAACACCTGTAGACCAAAAGTTAAGAGGTTTGGGACATATGTTAATATGAGCTATTCTTCCAATGGGCTAAGGAGTCATATCCTATATTTTTAGCCATCAAATAAATTACACCTTGTAATAATGAAGCTGCAGATGTGTGATTATAATTTGGATGTTAAAAGTTTCTGAAGTTACTTTTAATAATAATTTTAGTTTTAGTAAATAAACCCCTGCCAAAACTGATGAGTATTTTAAGAAATGCTATTCAACTAATAATGTTATAGGCGGTTCCTTTTTTGTTGACGAGTCTAATCTTTAACTTAAATCATTTAAAGAAGTATAATGACGCTGCACCCAAATTTTTGACGTGATAACGTTTTAAATCCGATGGAGCCGGCTGCACGCACAAAAAGATGAGTCATGCGGCGTTCCATTTAAAGCTTGAAGTGCAAGCGAGAGCGCGGAAGAGGCACATTCGGCCTCCGCGTTCGACATCTGTTTCTCTCCTACTTTGACCGGTTCGTCTACTATACAATAATACATTTACATGATTTCGTCAAGTGGGAAGTGCAGTGAAAAGTGAATGTGGTGTAAATTGTTTAATTTTCTTGTTTTTTTAAAGTTTGAAATAAATTGTTAATGCCACATTGTTACTTGTAGTTGATCTATATAATTTAAGTAAAGACCTGATGACGTTACTACGTAAATTCATCGTACGTAAACCAACTTTACAGACAACCAATTTTTTTATCCGGAAATCGGAAGTGCATTATAAATAAATAAAGCGATTTTATCTTTTTCTTGTTCCGCGAAAAAATAAATTTTAAATTTTAAATTATACTTTCTACGGTGAGCTGTTTTAATAAACAAGTTTGAGTGAACACCGAGGTGAATAGGTGACAAGATCTTGTTTGTCCGATGGTGCATTCATCTATTGGCGACTTCCTGTATCTTTATTTATTTCAACGCCACACCAATGTAAGTACGGAGGATGTCGTTTTTGGTCAGCAGCGTGGTCACACGGTCCTTAATGTCTTATTTACGACGTGATTAAGATAAGAGATTTAACGAGAGATTTAATCTAATTCCATATTATTTACTTAGTAACTCCCTATAATAATAAAGCTTATATTAAAATTCGCCATTACGGCGAAAGTTTGGGGCCTTTAAAAAATCTGATATGTAAAAGTAATAATATATCTAATCTTTTAACTATACAGTAGTTTTGTTTGGCAAGGGGTAAAGTGTAGTGTATTGTAGTGGAGGACTTTAAAAAGTGGAAAAAAGTTTAAAAACGTTTTGATGCCAAATGCGTTAAACTTAGGTATGTCACAAATGTCAAAAATTCAAAACGGCTTTTATTTATAAACAAATAAATTGAATTTCTACATATTTAGGTTTCTTGTTTTCTATACTTGTTCGTACGAGCGGTCCAAAAACATCTTTTACAAAAATTATCGTTTTAATAAAATGCACCTAACTTCACGACCTCGAAAATAGTGTAGTTGAGTTAAAACTAGTTATAACAAAGACTGAATGCCAAACACCTAGCCCTAAATTTCACTGATGAAGCCAAACGGTTTGGCCGCCATGTTGTAAAAAATGAAAATGAAAATCTTGAAGCACGTCATTTTAAAGCTCCTGACAACTAATTTATTTGTCTGAATATTGTAGACAATGATTTAGTAGTGATACCTAAAGAATTTTGGACTTTGTATTTATTTTTAATTATTCACACAACGTTTCGAACAGCCCTATCTCTATCCGTTTTCAAGTAAATTGTTTTCACATTAATAAAATGGATTTTTTAAAAATTTAAATATACAGGGCGTCAAAAATTGTATCCTGATTTAAGTTTTTTATAAATAATTTTGGTAATAATAGGTGTACTGTCGTAATATTAGGCTAAATGGGATTTTGGGGGTGACAAATTAGATTCTGCTATCAATTTTATTGTAAACCGTAGAAGGCGCCACCCGCAATATGCACAATTTTAACACGCAATAATTTGGCACCCTGTATGTAACTTTTAAATAAAAGTCGTATTATTTATTAACGCAATTAAAAAAATTTGTTTTTTTCATTTCCAAACTTATGTTACTTTGTATGAGGTAACAATTTAACAGCATCCCAGCAAAGAATATTATTTAATATACGTATGCAAAAGTAAACGTAAAAATTTAAATTTTGCAAATCTTTCCATGTGTCACCTGTACAAATTTAAATATTTAATCCATAATTTGCCATTGTTTTTAGTAACGGACGTACTAAACTCGCCATATTGGTGCGTTGACCTTTTTTATTTTCATTCAGTGTTTCTAAAAATACGGTCCCGTATATAAAGTACGTGCATCGCATACCAATAGGCAATTTGGGTAGCGATTAGTGTTTTATTTCACTTATAAAAACTATTGTTGGTTTTTGTTTCTGAAGTGGTTATAAGGCAGGCTGGCTCCAAGTAGTGTTAAAAGTTAAATTGCTTGCTTATGAAAAGGAAATGTTGACGGCGAGAACTTACTTAAAATACAGTTAATTCTTAGAATTTATTTATATGCACTTAAATTGGTTATATGTAATATTATACATTTTTATCACCATTGAGTTTTTAATAGGTGACCTAAATTATTTCTACAAGTTTCTTACAGATTTTTTTTTTACATGTGGCTATCGGAATAATTTAAGAAGGATATTTAAAGATGTTAGTTCTAGTATGTTCTGAAAATTAAATTTAAGAAAATTATCCCTTTGCCTGTTTTGTTTAGGGTCGGTAAAGTTAAATGATTCCCTGTTTTGTTTGTGTGTGTCTTATAGGAAATTCTAAAGTTATTTTTAATTTTTATGTCACACTAACAGCATTGTTATAGTTGGTATGCCTTTTAGCAACTTTATAACCAATTATGCAGATCCAGGGCCACACCGCAGTACCTTGTAAGTAACATTTAAACAATTAATTATGTTCGTTTATTATTACTCTATAACTTTTATATAATAAACCGTATTTACTTGCAAAATATAATTTAGAAATCATTGGTCTTTTATTAACACAATATTATTTAAAAAATAATGCATCCTTTTACCAATTAAAAGTATTAAGCAGTTTTTTGTTTGTCCTCTAAAATTTATATGTTGCGACTTACGATGTACTACGGTGTGACCCTGCATATGGGACGTTCGGTGGTAATTCTTTAAAAAATACACTTTAGTGAATTTTACCGTTAAGAACAATACTCTTCTACTCTTACCGTTGAGAATAACACCATCCACTCAAAGGTCGATTCTCACTATACGTCCCGTTTACCTGCCATATACGTCATGTTTCCTTTGCATAAAATAATTTAACACGCCAGTCATAAAACCACTACATGCCCACTATACGTTCCTTTAACCGACGTTTAGTGAGAAGGTAGCTCACGGTAACGGGAGGTGTATGTGACGGTATGGAAGCTAAGCCGGTCGTAAAGTAAGAATTGACCTTAAATCAACTAACAATTTATCCAAGCGATAATATCGACTATTTTTTGAATGGTAGACAATAAATCAGTGGTAATAGAAGAAGATATTTGGACTTCCATTGTTAGTAATTTATTTACACAACATTTCGGACAGTGCTATCTCTGTCCGTTTTCAAGTGTAAATTTGCGCCCATTAACCCAAAAAACTTTTTATTTGTAATTTCTTTTAAAAAAAATTCTTTATAGGAGTGCTGCATGATCCCAAACATAAATAGCTGTGCATAGTTTAATAAAAAGGAAATACAGGGTACCTATGTCAAAAAATTTGCAAACGATTTAGGAATGAAGTACCCCTAAAAAGTTATGCCCAAATACCAAGTTTGCTATTACAAATTACTGCTAGCTAATATAGTTTAAGATCATGCACCAATTTTTATAAAGAGGCAGATTTTCTGACAAATTTAAGGTGACCACAAGTCTCGATTTTGGCGCGACGGTCCCGCTTTTTGGTGGATTGCCCGTACTGAGGTTCTCGCGGAGATAAGGACTATTTTCTGTTCTTCAAAAATTTTGGGACACCAAAAATTGTTATTACCAGTTTATTTTTTTCCATTAAAACCTTTTAGCGGGGTAACGGCCTTTTTTTTGGCTCTTCAAAAATTTTGTGGTGAAAATATGGTCACTTTAAACAAATTGTAAATAAAAAGTTTGCAATTTGTTACACCCTTAATTGACAATACTCTATAACTAGGGGATATAACCCCGAGCCTGTTTTCCAATCGCGGGATTTTGAAAGTGGGCACAGACAATTCGGATACCGGGATAGTCCCGGGATTTGGGGGTAGAGTACAAAAAATGCTAAATTACTCAAAAATCAACTTTTATTTTTAAACTTTCTTTAGAAATGGAAAAAAATCTTAACCAAAAGAAGTTTTCTCTTTAAAACAAAAAAAAAAGAAACAAATTTTGTTCGTCTTGATTAGGTACCTTTAACAATAAAAACAAACCCTATATCTACAAAATCGACATACCCTCTCAAAACCTCCTAATTGGTTGCATTAAAACATTTGTAATACAATACAACAAACTTAAGGCAATAATAAACTCATAGATAAATAATAAGAAGTAAAATATTCAAAATATACTTAAAACATATTTTAATGCAAAATTCTAACAACTTGCGTGATGCGAAGTGTTGCTTTTAAATGACTTTCTTCAAGTAAGACCGCGTAAACCTGATTAAAATCAGCTGGGAAATAAAATAGCCTTTTTATTTTTATTGACATTGACAACTCGATACCTTGACAGGAAAACTTAGTACGTATTGTTTCATGCAATAATATTTTGAAAAAATGAAATTTATTTATTGATCCCGAAAATTCCGGGATTTAAAGAATTTAATCCCAAAGATTTCGGGACTGTAAAAGGGGCGGAATCCCGGGATTATATCTCCTATATAAAACGTTCTTTAAGTTTCATGAACCGACATATGATTTTTAACATTTTACGAAAATTATAACCGGTACGGATATTTTACGTATTATATGTAATATGTATAGTACTCTTGCAAGTACTACTGGTGATGAATCATGATAGCCGCGGGCAGGTGTGAACGGAAGGTAAAGGTCGTCAGAAAAAGGCGATGCCAATGATAAATTGTCAATAAAACTGACAATAGCGAAAAAATGAAGCTAAACCCGTTCTGTGGGACGTCGTTATTGTTGTTTGTTTTGCAATGTTGGATCTATCTGCTCTTTTTGTTTTTGCTGCATTGAAAATAGTTAATGTCAGTGTTGTTCTAGAAGATACTATCATCTATCATTCTTAATATAGATCTTGAACTTTCATTTTTGATATTTCACAATAAAACACAAGACAATATTATGGCAGAAAAGTAAAAGTAACGATTGCTTTAATATACTGGGTATTCAGAAACATTTGTACGGTCTTTTTATCGTTATTTTAATTATTTTGTATACAAGCATACACATTTTAACAGACGATTCTTTAAGTAATTTCAAAACAAAACATGGGTCCGCAAATTATTCATTCTCAAGATACAGGATGTTAAACTATTCAGAAAATAATTAGCATTTCAAATACACTTATTTTAGTAAAATTTGTTAATCCAGATATAAACGTTGTATGTAACATAAAGTTTACATTTTCACCCATTATTACAAAAATGCCATTTTACCATTAAACTTATACTTAAAATGTAAAACACTGTTTCCTAAAATTTTAATGTATTAAAATTAAAATGTTTGGCACATATATATTTATATAGTTATTTATTATACAAGGGAAAAAGCTTTAGATTTAAGCTCGAGGTTGTGTTGACTACCGACGCGAAGCGGAGGGAAACAATAAACCGAGAGCTAAAATCTAAAATTTTTCCTGTGTATAATACACAATTTTTTCTGTGATGGGAAAAACGACAACCTATTATTGAAAAAAACATCATAATAAAGTCAGAAAATTAATCATGTAAAATTTGAAGTTTTATACTGGTCGACTGATATTTTTGAAACACAATTAGACCTTGCTTTAATATGGAAACTCTTAAGGAAATTATTTAGTATCTGTCAATGAAAGTTGTAATTTGACGGATTAAAATTAAAAAGTTGAAACTAAAAGCGATCGTTTAGTAGTTATTTGGAATAATATAAAGTTAACAAATATCTGACCGGACTCCTAATATAAGGGAAATGTAAGTTCTGTACAATAAATTATTCTAAAATTAAATATTTAACTTTACTTACGGACACACATGTCCGGAAAAAAAGATTTTTTTCGTGACGAGAAAAAAATAACATTTTATCTCTGCAGCTGGTATTAAAATGTGACTTTTCATAAAATAACTTTTTTTCCGGCAAAAAAAATGAGTACAGATTTTAAAATAGTTCTTCTTATAGTTAACGATTTTGACTAAACTGAACTGAATTTAAATTTTATGCTTTTTACATTTTGCATAGTAGCTAAGCCTGTTGCTTATTTATTTTTCTAACGGTATTTTTTCATGCTCTCCACAATTTACTTGGGTCTTTTAACTTCTATACCATTGTATTTAGTCCCCGTCTATAAAAACTGTTTACAGTCATTAAATTATAGAATGCAAAACGGCTTCACGAAAACGGTTAAAAATGCATTGAAACTCAATTATGAACAATAAGGAAATTTTACGGTATTTAGCTATTCAAAAATGCGTAATGACCAAAACCAAACGGTACCTCGAGCTTAATACAATACCTTTTCTATTTAAGAACAATTTTAAAAGGAATAATTGCTGTAAATGGACTTAAAGTAATCAATTCTTTTATCGATAACGTTTTGTTTTCTAATGGCCATATTGAACCTTGTGGAAGTGCGTTGACCCCTATTTATTTTATTTAAAAGACGTCGCTAGTTGTGTTTCTTTATTTTAACTTGCCTTAAAGACATAACAAAATAAGATAATACTCGTATGTACCGGATGAAAAGTTTTAAATTTACATCGCTTTACACTTTTTCTATTCTATGAATTAATATCTATTAGTATTGCCAAAGAATATGATAGCTACCGCAATAGAATTACGGACACGTGTAAAGAAATCGAGGCCGAAAATTGAAGCCCTCTCATAAGCCCGCTTATATACGTTTATTTTTCATTTGATACCCATATTGAGATAGCTGTGTAAAAATATGTTATTCGCCACTTTGTGGCGGCGGCCATCTTAGATTTTAATTTTTTCATAGTGAGCTCTCTTCTACCAATCAAGCCCTTTTATTTGATACCCATATTGAGGTTGTAGTAAAGTAATATACCGTCTGTCTACGGATGGAGTTAATAAGAGGATAAATGGACCAAAAATTTCTGTTTTCGACTAAAAGGCATTCTACATAAAAGTTTTTGCTTGCAAAAAAAAATAAAGATTTACGAAGAGAAAATGTTTATTTTGTATACAGGGTTCGCAAAAACTTAAAAAACATGATTTTTTCTTGAAGAGTGAACTAGGTACCTTTATTTTTCATTTGAAGCCAAAATGTCATTAGAAAAATTTATTTAGAATAATGTTTGGAATCGATAAAAACAATATTATAAAATCTTATTGTACTCTATAATTTGGCTAAAACTGGCGTTTACAGTTAAAATTTTGTGTTTTGTGGGAATTAGGAGAAAGCCGGTGTTTGACAAGAAAATTATTAAAGTTTTTAGGTCCTTTTGTTATAAAAATTTATACTCCTGTAATATTAATAAAGTTATTAAAAATGCTATTCTAAAAATGTTTAAATGATATTCTGCTTAAAAATGAAAAATAAAGGTAATTTACTTTTGGAGTAAAACAATGTTTTTTAATTTTTTGCGAACCCTGTATACAAAATGAACATTTCCTCTTCGTCAATCATATTTTTTTACAAGCAGAAATTTTTATGAAGAATGACTTTTTTCGAAAAATTAAGTAATTTTGTTCCATTTGTCCTCCTGTTAGCTCCATCCGTGGACAGTCTGTATAATCGGCCAATTTGTATCCGCGGCCATCTTGGATTTACAATCATAAAGAGTGTATTATATTGTATTGTCATAAAGATTAAGAATGTACCAAATTTTAGATCGATCGGTTGTCAGCAAGTGGGTCAAATTTCATTTACTAGATTTAAACCAAATAACAAATAAAGAAATAAATAGGTCAAGTTAAGTAAATTATGTAATAATATAATATTAATTTAAGAAGTTACATGAGTTTAAAAATTTGTTTTATAGAGGCGAGGTATTTATGTATGTCTACTACCATAAATATTTGTTTTTTAATATAAGTAATGTAGTGTAATTCTAATTCGTTAACTTAATAAGTATACCGGATGCATCCTTTCCAGCCATATATGGCTGTATCCGACCAAAATTTTAAAATCGTGTACACTTCTGAAGAAAATGACAGTCTTGCTAGTAATTTCGTTGGCACCCGGTATTTCAATTGTATGTGTTTTCCAATAAAAATGAAATTAATCTTATAAAAAAAAAACGACAAAACCTCCATATTTTGTCTTAAGAAAGACCAATAAAATTGTCACTTTTAATTTTCTAATGCTTCAATTTCGCAACCAGCAGAATTAGTCAAATGTGTACCACGTCATTGTCGGTGTATATTTAGATAAGACACCAATTTCAAATGTATAGGTCATTAACTAACCGAAAATTGTGATTAATTACTATTGGTCATAACATTATAAAGCTTACTTAAACGGCAAAGTCAAGGATAATGGAAACATTAAGTATACGGAACTATTTGTTGCACATTTATGGGTAGCCACGATTAGTTTAAATCCCCGCGTTTTTTTATTGTTAGCTCTCCAAAAAAGAAGATACAGTAGATGGAATATAATGTCATGAAAAACTTCATTCTTTATTTTTCTTTAAGGACAATGTGAAGACTTTGATGGTAAACTGCAAATTAATCGTTCATTTCAAAACCACATAAGTCAGAAAAGTTTAAAATTTAGTTTTTGCAAAGATGGAGCTTCTCAGGAATGTCTACACCTTATGTACAAATATTATTCAAGTCATATTTAAAAATATATCGTCAGGTAAGTTCTGAGGTTTGTTGTGAAAACAATTCATTGGCTGATTTTGACGTAATTAGGAAAAAAATCAAGAATAGTGATCGAATATACGTGCCTGATCAAATACTGCACTACATAACAGAAGCAAGCTCAAACTTTTTGTATTTTTGTTTTTCACGATGATGAAAGTTATGGAAAACGGTTGGCGAAGGAGCAGAAAATACATTTTTGTCGTCTACCTACATGACATTCAAGTATGAAAAAATAGAGAGTGGTTTACCAAAATCTTATTTATGTTTTTACTCGATTTAACTAGTCACATCTTTAACCTAGCGAGAAAAATAGTTGCAAAAGTTTCTTTACCAGTCCAAATGGCAAGAATGTCCCTATCAATTTAAAGTAAATAGAAATTAGCATAGTTCCAAAATATATGCCATTTTATAATAAAATTTTCGCATTTTAAGTCTCAGAAGAAGGACAAAGTGACGTTAAGTGTGATAACGACGTCGGTATTAAGGTAAAAGTAACTAACTAACAATGTTATGTTTTGGAGATAACAGCAATAAAAGCCTTTGCTGTTATGGTTTACACCTATAAAATAAATATTTTTCGATAATTTTTCGCGGTTTCGGCACCCTTTAAGTACTAACCTTAGTGCGTTTGATACGTTCAATGAAAATTATGCTTTTATTTTTAAAATTTAGATGGCTATATTTCCGAAACTATTAGATATATTTAATTAATATAATTATTTATCCCCCTAAGAAAAACTTGTTACTTGAGTTTTTTACAATGTTAGTCACTATTTGTCCTTAACAACAATTTTCCAAATTTCTGCGTACCTCTAGGGTAATAATCACCCTGTATAGGCGTGAATAATCTACAATATTAATGAATCAACAAATACTATGGCCAAAACTGAATTTTATATGCACTATTTGTTTGTGGCCATATCATGACCAAACGTAACACTTGTATAGTTTTGCTTTTCCGTTGTGGCCATGGCCTATTTTTTAAATTTTAGCTTATATTAAGAGAAATACCCAATAAGTAACTATGGTTACTGCTTATGGGACTATTTTAACCAATAAAATACATTTCTTAATGTGGTAACCAGGGTTACTGACTTTTTAAAACAATGTAATACACTTTTTGTTCAGGTGTTTTTCTAAATTTAAAGTATTTAAAAGATAATAGAATTCCTTTTTGTCAACTGCAAGTAAATATAGTGTAATATAAATTGCACTAGAAATAATCGTTAGTAATACAGGGTGCGGCAGAATGGACTCCCACATTTCATCAGGCTAGAACATCGGTAATGGGAGTTGGACATTGGTGGGGATGGTCACATTCGCTTGGGCGATTGATAAGGTTTGTTATTAGGCGCTGTCTTGGTCTGGTGACCAACGTGGATTTGTTATTGAGCTATTATTCAAAAATGACGAATGTGTCACCGCGTCGAAAAGAGTATTTTGTACGCGCTTCCTGCCTCCGAATGCCTCTGTTCCAGACCGGAAAACAATTTTTAAATGGGTTGCTAACTTAAGGGCAACTGGTTCTTGACTTTCCTAAATCAAGACAGCGATCCGAGATGAAACTGCTGCTATTCCTCAAGACATGGTGATAAAAGTGATGCGGAACTTCTAGGAACGCCTTCGCATGTGTGTCGCTGCTAACGGCCGTCACTTACACGATATAATTTTGAAAACATAGTTAAAAAAACCTTAAAGTGTGCTCTCTTTGAAAATAATAAAAGTTTAGCTTCATATTTTATAGTAGACTTTTTATTTGCTACCCAAATGTGGGAGTCCATTCTGCCGCACCCTGTATAATCGAATACGTTTTTAACAATCTGCTTTTCAGTTAAATGGCCGAGACATGCGCGTTTCTGCGGAGAAGCCATTTTTACAATACTGTAATACTTTGAACAATACTCTAACAATTTATAACCACTCAGTTGCACATACGGAAAGATACTAAAATATATATAAAATTTATAATCCTTATTTAACGCAATTCGGTGTATTTCTACCTGTTCTTTGCACAGAGACTGGTGCGCCTATGGTTTACAACCTTCTAACCGTCCCGAGACATTTTTATTACTCTCTCTTGCAAAAAAATAGAGTATAACTAAATTTAAAACTAAATTTATAATGTAACTTAATACACCTCCGATAAATATCATTTCTCGACCTTTGCACCCAAAAACTCAGTAAGTGCCACATATCGAACATTTTTTTAATAAATTCTGTAGTTTACTTTCAGGCAGTGGCGTCGAGTACGTGGGTGCATGGGGGCCTAATGTACCCAAAGAGGTGAAATGTGTGGGTGCAATGTACCCATTATGAGAAAAGAACATTTTATTTGTCCGTCAAAAGTGTTGTGTGTGGAGTAACGTGAGACCTTTTTTTTGCTCTTCAAATTTTTCATAAGGGAAGAATCGAATATGAATGATTATATTTTTAATTTTAAGGAAGGAATGTGAACTTGATGGCTGTTTTTTTGCTCTTTGAAAAATTTGGTACCTGCACCTTTATGAACACTCAAAACCCGCCGCGCCTGCTTTCAGGTAGATTTGAAAGCATGCTTTACCGTGTGTATGTTTATTTGTGTTCCAATATCCAATATTTAAATAAAAATATCGTACTTTTCTTAAATAAGATATTTTTAACTTGACAATCGATCATAAATTGGTAATGAATGGGCGAGATTGAAGACCTTAAGTTGATCTTTTTCTATTTAAATATGCGCATTATTTAAAGTTATGAAAGTTTTTTGAATTGTATTTTAAGATTTATTAGTTTATAGACAGTATTTTGCATGAATTAAAGATGGTAAGAATTTTTCCTAAGAAAATGTAGAAAGTTTGTAACTAATATAATAATGAATATAAAAATAAGAAATGAACATTTGTGAAATGTTGGTTTGTTTATTTTTAAAGCGCTTACAGAATAATCCGTATAGAGATAAAACTGCAATTTATTATCACTAAATACCAATGGAAGACGAGAAAAAACAAACTGGTTAGCTATTTGTAGGCTTGAATTTTCCTCTTATGCGGCCCGACTTCAATGGTCAGCAAGTATTTATTAAAATTCTCAGCTGGACAGTGTGTGCGGTTTTTACATTGCCGCGGGATCTGCACAAATATTTATTAAATAATATGAGGGTTTGATTGGCTATCGGCCGCATAAATTTAACTAATTAAAGACCGCCGCGACTATAGCATTTTATAAACGAGGCTTTATCAATATGTGCATAAAAACGATACGATTCTAGGGTTAAACTGATTTATATCATATTTTTAAAATTAAAGTCATGATTTATTCAATTATAATGTTTATTTTTGTTGCAGTTGGTATGTCTGATTTAGTAAAATGTACATACTATTGAGGAATAGGTTAAAAGTGCATGGTGTTATTTACATACATAATATATAGTCCCTAGGCCAGTAACGAAATGGACTTCATAATAAAAACACTTTAAAAACTTTTTAAGGGGGTTCCTTTTGACGTGTCTACCACGAATATTAATATCGCCATATATGGAAGCGGCGCTTTAATCCAGCCTGTTAATGTGAAATTTTTCGGGTGTCGGACTGGGCGATTGCGTAACTTTTTTGTCGGACAAGTTTACCACAATGTTTTACGTGCAATTTTTAAACATTGCGTGAAAAATCATAAGGGTTACAGTCACGTAACCCGCCTAGTCTGATACACGAAACATGCGTACAGAGCATCTGGTGGAAACCTGAGAATGTTGGGGATCTTAAAAGAAACTTAATAACAAAAAAGAAAGCAAAAAAAGTCCTCACTTTTATTAAACCACCTTTTAAAATATTTTTATAAACAGACCCCAAAAAATAAAAAAAGAGTTCTCACCCAATTATACGACCTTTCTTTAAACACTATACAGGTCCCAAACAAAAATTTAAGTTAGTAGAGTGACAAAAGTCAATATTTTTTATTTCTGCTGAGCCATTTTCAATTTATTTTAATTGTTTTTGGGTGTGCTGGCGGCCCTGTGGTGGCGGCCCATCGGCAACTGCCTATGCTGCCTGTGCTTAAATCCGGCACTGATTCATATACACTGAAAAAATCTGGTAAATATTCATGCAATTGTAACCTACACAATGTGTAGCACTATAGGCCCCACGTAGTAGTAAAACTCGCTCTGTTTTTTAGCAAATAATGTGCAGTAGTATTTAATACTTTTGTAGCAGACCTTTATGTTACCGTTTTCAATACTACCATAATGTAGTCAAGATTCATATTTGGTTACTGTTGTTAGCTACTATCATTAACTTACAAAACTTTAGGACTCGTTAATTTTCATGACATAAAATTAATGACAAAAATTATACTTAGAACGTCAATAATAAACATTTTTAACACAATTTTTGCTCAACACTCTTATAGCACATAACGCCTTTCGATTTTTTTCCATGTACTATATACAAATACAAGAAAAATATTATTAACTAAAATTTCGTAACCAGTACACTGGTAGAAAAAATGAAAGTTTTTTTGGCAGCAGCTGTCGTGTGTACGTCCTATAAACATTTGGACTAATTAATATTAACCTTGTATATTACCTGGATATAATTGATTAAAAATCAAAGTCCTTATTCCTGACCAAACTGTAAAGTTCAAAGAAAAATAAGTTTTTTTTATTGACAGCTGTTTTTATGTTTTTCATTTGCATTAATATAAACCCTGTATATTATCGGGGTAAATTGAATAAAAATTAAAGTCTTTATTCCTGACCAGTTTTTAAATCATTAATATCCGGTTTGCAGGCGCCGGAAATCCTCCATTTGGGAGGAACAGTAAATTTAATAATGCGTTACCATAGATGGATTACACAGTCAACTTGGCGAATAGTAATAAATCAATAAAAAAACTTTCTTTTTAATAAATAGTTTTTAATTTAATTCTACCTAAATGATCATTAAAAATATATCTGAAGTTCTGTATTGGTATTTTAAATCACTATACTCTTTATTATGGTTAAAGACAATTTATGACTCTTATGGTTAGTCTTCATGTACGTTAGATTTTTGCGGAATTGCGGAGGTCCGGAATCACACGACTATAATCCCGAAACGTTATTGGGCTGCCATTGACCATGTTAAAAGGGACAGTTCCACAGGAGCTCCAGAAAAAAAGTCTGATAATCTAAACTTTTTACGGATCCGCCGATTTTCTTATTTATTTTCGTGCTTGTCAGATGTTTTCGTTATTTTTGTTAGTGTAAACTTAAACGATAGCCTTTTT
>JACEGR010006025.1:0-65750 GCA_014170235.1 Listronotus bonariensis | reverse complement strand
CGGTCATACATGACCGGGAATATTCTTTTCCCACGACCACTTGTGAAAATAGCAAATAGCACACTGGTTTCATGCATAGAAAATGCGTTATATCACACTAGTGTTGCAAAGTACTTTACAGCACTAGTGTTGCAAAGTACTTTACAACACTCGTGTGATATATATTATGATGTCATTCTAAAAACTGCTATTGGTTTTGCAAGTGACATATTTATTGTAGTGACAGTAAAAAAGCTTTTACTTACCTTAAACAGTAGAACCCAAATTAGCGAAAATTATCTTATTGACGTTAAGTTACTGCACAGTATAAGCTTTCTTCCAATATTGAAAAGAATAATAATAAAATTTCCGAAAAAATAAAAATATAAACAAAAATAGACATTACCACAAAAAACAACTTTCACTGACAGCTCGCTCAGTGGCACAGTGTTGTCAGGTAAGTAGATCAAATTAAAAATCTCCCTTCTACCTTTGAACACGCACCTTATAGAGGCAGCCTTGCCGCTTGACCGTTCGACTTAAAGCGCCAGAGAAAAAAGCCTATAGATCAAATTCCTTTCTCTCTTTCTTGGTGTACTCAAACAACTAGTTAAATCTTTTTTTAATCCCTAATTAAACCTAAGGCTAATACACACTTTATGAATCCACTTTCTTTTATCCATTCATAAATAGAATTAGACCCTTCCGACGTTGCCAAATGCTTTCCATATTTTGCATGGTAACTGACGTTTGGTAGTCGTTTTTCTTACTTTTAGGACTTTAGGTTATGCATAATTTTCATATTTTTTATATTTTTTCTTAAAAATATGAGGAAAAACTGTAATTTTTACTTAATTTTACATATGATGTTCAGTTTCATTAACACGTTTTACCAATTTTACCCCACCCAGCACCCCTTTTCACTCCCCGGTCCCGTAAGTTTGTTTACTGATATTTTTAAAAAACGGAATATTTTGGATATGCACCACTTACATTTTATTTAGAAGAGTGTCTACAATATGTAAGTATCGATAATTTTTAAAATACCCTTATAATAGCAGAAAACCGTATTAAACAATTACCGTTATTACCTAACAAAAACATACAATTTTTATTAAGTGAGGGCCTTTTTAAATTCCAAAATGAGAAAAGTTATATAATGCTTCTAGGTAGGTGATTTTCGATGTAAAAATATTGTCAAAACAGTATAATAGAGTGAGGAAAAGTACATATCACACTAGTGTTGCAAAGTAAATATCACCCTAGTGTTGCAAAGTTCTAAATTGTTTTTTATTTTTTCTGAACAGACAAACTTTAATTTTTTTTTTTGGTGAATAATTTGTGGTCGTAGGAAAAATAGTGTACAGTACTCGTGTGAAAATGACTTTCTTACACTCGTGGGTTTGTCGCACTCGGCTAACGCCTCGTGCTACAATATTCCCACTCGTGTGAAATTAGTCATTTTCCACACTTGTAATGTAATATACTATTTCGGACGCTAATAGTCCCTGGGCCAGTAATGAAATTAACTTCATGATAATAACACTTTTAAAACATTTTTAGAGGGGTTTATTTTGATGAATCTATCACAAATATTCATACCGCCATATATGTAATGTAACAATGATCTTCTAGAATCATCAGACATCTGTCTGGAAACAGCGCAGAGTTGGTTTTCTAAGAATTACCTCATATTGAATAATCAGAAAACAAATTACATTTGTTTCAGGACCCAGCAGAGGGACTCCGAGTTTCCAGAGACAGTAGTTCTGGGCTCGCGGAAAATAGAACTAGAAAAAACTGCCAAGTTTCTGGGTATTTGTCTTGATCAAAATCTTAGCTGAAATCATCATGTTAGCAATGTATGTCAAAAATTAAATTCTGTCTGTTACTCGATGCGAGTGCTGGCAAACTATTCAAGTGTCAGTACCCTGAGAAGTGTATATTATGCAAACTTTTATTCTCGAATGAGGTTTGGGGTGATCTTTTGGGGAGGAACAACTGAAAGTCAAAGAGTATTCCTTGTGCAAAAAAACGTTATACGTACAATCTTTCGTCCTTCAGTACAGAGAATCTTGTAGGGGCAGATTTCGAGAACTGAATATTCTCACTCTTCCTGTTGTGTATATCTATGAGTGTTTGTTATTTTTGTTTAAAAATAAAGATAAGTTTAGGCAATATGAGATGACTCACAATCATCAAACACGGTTTACTGGCTACTCTTTGCCACAACATCGACTGACCGCAACGGACAAATTCACTACATATTCGTGTATAAAATTTTTAATCTGATTCCTAATGAAATAAAAGTTCTGCACAGTTTTAAATTGTATAAAAACAAGTTTTTAATCTAATTTTAAATATAGAACCGTATACTATAACTGAATTTTTAAACTACCAATTTTAATATGTCCGCCAATAATATTAAGTTTTAATTGTTAAGTAAATGTTTAGGGTATGTTTTTTATGTAACTGAGTGTTCAAATTTTATACCTATTTCTGTATTTTTCCATAGTTTGTTACATTATGCACACTATGGGCCTCTTTTGACGCCATTTTATTTTATTGTCCACTGTTTTTTATACTGTACAATTCTTCTGTATAAAGAGATTTATTATTATTATATGGAAGCGGCGCATTAACCCAGCCTGTCAACATAAAATGTTTTGGGTGTCGGACCGGGTAAACGCGTCACTTTTTTGTTGGAGAAGTTTACCACAATGTAATAAGTGCGATTTTTAAACATATTGTGCCAAAAGTCGTAAGTGTTACAGTCACGAAACCATAAGGCCAATTGACATGTTTTGGGTATCGAATTGGGCAGGTTTCGTAACTGTAATCCTTACGATTTTTGGCACAATGTTTAAAAATTGCATGCAAAACATTGTGGTAAACTTGTCTGACAAAAAAAGTGACGCGTTCGTCCAGTCCGACACCCCAAACATTTGACATTGACAGGCTGGGTTAAAGCGCCGCTTCCATATACAGGGTGTCCCGTAATTAATTGAACATAGGTTAATGTAGGATACCTGACATAAAAATAAAGCGTTTGAGATCAATATTGCTCAGCAAAATGTTATTGGGTTTTCGTTCTACAGGGTGTTAAAACTAATTTTTTACCAAACATTTAGTGACATATCTCGGAATCCACTGGATAGATTAGAGTAAAATTTGGTGTACTCTTACTATTTGGGATGGCAAACACGAATATGATATCTATTTTACCATTACCACTAGATGGAGCCACATAAAATAACATAAATCGATTAAAATGGTTATAACTTTTTGACCTCCCTGTATGCACATTTGCGAGTGGAAATAATAAAACAGCATTTAATTTTGGTCAAAAAATGTTTACTTCTTTGATCTCCAAAAAGTAGACCGTTTTTGAAATAAACGACTTTTTTATTAAATAACAGTCAGGAATTGTGGCGAAAGATTGTGGAAGAAGTCAATTTCATCAGGGCCCAAGAAGAATCATTATTTGGAGTCAGGCGAAATTTAAATAAAAGAATTAGACAATATCTCCTAGTGGATGGTGAACATTTTAAACATTTATTATAATCAATAGCCTTTTCTAACTTTGTTGTTGTTAATTAAATTTTACAGTGTTCGTGCGCAAACCAATAAAAAAAGTCGCTTATTTCGAAAACGGTCTACTTTTTGGAGATCAAAGAAGTATACCTTTTTGACTAAAATTAAATGCTGTTTTATTATTTTCACTTGCAAATGTGCATACAGGGAGGTAAAAAAACTTATGACCATTTTAATCAATTAATGTTATTGTATGTGGCGCCATCTAGTGGTAATGGAAAAATAGATATCATATTCGTGTTCGTCATCCCAAATAGTTAAAAAAATTTCAAATTTCACTTTAATCTGTCCAGTGGATTCCGAGATATTTTGCTAAATGTTTGGTAAAAAAATTAGTTTTAACACCCTGTAGAATGAAAACCAATAACATTTTGCTAAGCGATATCAAGCTTAAACGCTTTATTTTCATGTCAGGTATTCTACATTAACCTATGTCCAATTAATTACGGGATACCCTGTATAACGATATGAATATTCGTGGTAGACACGTCACAAGGAACCCCCTTAAAAGGTTTTAAAACTGTTATTATCATGAAGTCCATTTCATTTTTGGTTCAGGGACTAAAGCCTATTTCTATCCTTTAAATATTCATTAATGACTTTGTCAAAGTCGTTCTAAATACATATGACTTACTTTAGTAACGTAATATACTAAAATCAAGTAAATATGGTGATTTATATTTTTTACTTAACTAAAAAACTTAAAATGTTATGCTACCTATAACAAAAATTTAAAAAATATTTTGACCGGAGAGCAAGCTGCATCTGCAGCTCAAAGAAAAAGCATATTTCTAAAATCTTGGTCGTCCTGTATGAATTTATTTATTTGGACTAAATTTAAATTATTTTAAGTTCGGTCTTGTTTTCTTAGACGTAAATAGATTTTTCGACGATTAACCAATAAACCATTTTTTGCCGGCCATATACATTTAATTTACTGGCATTGCCAACACTCTTTAATGGCAAGGCGTTGGCAAAAAGGTACTAAAAAGACACGAAAGTGGGCAATTGGCCGTTATTGGGTCACGTGTTGCAGATAATGTGATGGCATCCGTCATTAATAAGTTATGATGAAAAAATGCGTTTAGAATGATGGTATCCATCATTAATTAATAAGTTATTGGCAAAAAGATAACAAAAAGGCACGAAAGTGGGCAATTGGCCGTTATTGGGCCACGTGTTACAGATACTGTGATGGCATCCATCATTAATAAGTTATGATGAAAAAATGCGGTTGGGATAATGGCATTTATCATTAAATAAGTATTGCAAGTTTTATAAGTTAAATGTCACAAAAGTTAAATACCATATTTAGAATTTTGTAATCGAAAAAAATGAGAAAAAAGGCAGGAAAACTTTATCATTAAAAAAATTACATAATATAAATTTTTATACAGTAACAATAAACCATAAAAAATTAAAGGATGCAATAAAATTAAAAAAAAAAGATTTTAAATCCAAAGAAAACACTTTAAAATGATAAGTATTCAATTGGATGGTCTTCTTGTTGAGTACACGCCTGGAAAGAATGGGACCGCTTCGGTCCTGGTCCCGGGTATACGGGCTGACCCTGTTCAGCCCTATTGACCCCCTATGAACTGGCCGATCGCCTGAAACAAAATAAAAGAAAAACCCCCAAAAAACCCAAAAAATTCTAATTAAAAAACGACGTTTCGGTGGCAAGTCTGCCACCGTTGTCAAGATTAAAAAATTAAGTTAAAAAATAAAAATAAAATATTAACTAATATCTAAATTAGAAATGATTAAAATTTAGATTATTTTTATATCTCAAACTGAAAATAGTTTGACATATGTGTCATGAGTGACAAGTAACTGGTGTATTTATTATTTGTAGGACAAAAAAGGTAATAAGTTAGTTGATTTTTAGTTTTCCTGAAGATACTTCAGTATCGAGCAAAGGCAACCAAGTGTTATTTAAATTAACTGAAATTGATGCTACACAATTATCTTTATTTAATAATATATACGCACTTTCTTTGATTTTGCGATTTTTTAGAACAAGTTTCCTATTGACTAAAATACAAATTTATTTTTACCATACATTCCCGGACTATCAAATAAAATTCAACGAATAGGAAATAAATTTAATATTCGCACAATCTTTAAAACACAAAACACCATTAGATCTCATTTAACAAAAACAAAACCATACAACTTAAATGAAAATACAAAAAATGTCATTTATAAAATACCTTGCGAATGCGATAAGTTTTATATAGGTGAAACTTGTAGACCATTAGCTAAACGCATAAAAGAACACAGATCATACATTAAAAACACAGAATTTCATAAATCAAAAATCTGCCAACACGCATTTGATAACAATCATAGAATAAACTGGGATGCTTCGAGTATTTTAGCAAAGGAAACTTGTTCTAAAAAACGCAAAATCAAAGAAAGTGCGTATATATTATTAAATAAAGATAATTGTGTAGCATCAATTTCAGTTAATTTAAATAACACTTGGTTGCCTTTGCTCGATACTGAAGTATCTTCAGGAAAACTAAAAATCAACTAACTTATTACCTTTTTGTCCTACAAATAATAAATACACCAGTTACTTGTCACTCATGACACATATGTCAAACTATTTTCAGTTTGAGATATAAAAATAATCTAAATTTTAATCATTTCTAATTTAGATATTAGGTAATATTTTATTTTTATTTTTTAACTTAATTTTTAACTTGACAACGGTGGCAGACTTGCCACCGAAACGTCGTTTTTAATTAGAATTTTTTGGGTTTTTGGGGGGTTTTTCTTTTATTTTGTTTCAGGCGATCGGCCAGTTCATAGGGGTCAATAGGGCTGAACAGGGTCGGCCCGTATACCCCTGGACCAGGACCGAAGCGGTCCCATTCTTTCCAGGCGTGTACTCAACAAGAAGACCATCCAATAAATGAATCCGCCTAACCAATATAGAGCATATCTCCATAAGTATTCAAGGTACACTTACACTTAATTTTTAGATCCAAAACATAGGGATAAATATTTTAAAGAAGTTAAATGTCAAAAAAAACTATTAAATATTTATAATGTTTTTATTAACACGTCTTTAAAGCTTTTAATAAGTCAACTCCATAATTTTATATATATTTTTTAAGTAACTAAAAACTTAAAAGGTTTTAAACAAAATGTTTTGCTCCTAATAGTCTACTTGAATAACTCGCCTTCTCGACTAGGCCTCACCAATCAATCACACAACACACACTAATTAGGTAATAAATACACTTAATTATGTCAATTAAAAAATATTTGTTGAAAAAGAAACTAAAGCTAGAAAACTACCTACAAAACAATTGCACAAAGCGGTCAAACAAAAGCAATTTTTCTTCATCTGTCAAAATCGTCAAATCTTGTATTTCGGCTAAGCGGGAAATTTGAATTTTACCATCATTTTATTTTTATTCTCACAATAATACATATGAAACATTTTGTTTGACTTAATTTTTATTTGCATGATTTGTAACAATAAAATGTTATGAAAAGGCAATGTCCTTCAAATTATGTAAAAAAAAACATAAAATAATGTTGTTTAACTGCCATTATAAGTAAAACAGATCAAAAAAATTGTTCTAATGTTAGTTAAATACCAATGTTAATAATATGCTTTGAAAAGTATGAATATGCGTTAAAGGTTTGCCTTTAAAATCCAATATTTATTTGCCTGTAACAAAAAGAGCATGCTTTATTTAATCATGATTGGTATGCCGCCATTTTTATATGCTTGCCGGCAATTCGCCTGCATGTAAAATTTATTGGCAATTGAGTGTTTATATAAGGTTGACTTTTTTAATGCGTATTAGATGTTGGCATAATATTGCCACCAATTGCTAATGCTTTACCATCAATGCCAATATGAAAAATGTATATTGCCGGCAAATAGCTGGGAAATTATCAATGGAGCCTTCTTTATTACCATAAACTTTTTTATTTATTACCATAAAAAGTTAACTTCAGAAATATATATGGTAATTAAACCATAATAAAACTTGCTCAGACGAAGAATAAATGTCGAGTTTTAAGAAACCTAAAACGATTTTAAGGTATTCAAATGAATTCGAAAAATTCTGTACCTCGTTGTCACTCGGTTTTACATTTTTTTAATTAAATTGGCAGATACACCGCAAAGAATACGAAATTTCTTTGTTATAATAACCGTGTTATCCGTCGTAATTGTTTCAATAAAATTTTAAGTCAAATTATAATATCCCTGCTTTAAAGAATTTAATAAGAAACCGGGAAAATAAAGAAAAAATGTAATTAAAGATTTTCCGTTTGGCAAGTAATTTACTAATAAATGGTCTTTTTAATGAACGTAATCAAAAGTTTTAATTTTATGTTTTTAGCGACTTATGGTTTAATCTTAATCAATTAAATTTATGAAAAACCTTTAATTTATAAACGAGTTTTTTGTGTGTTCGAAAATACTTACTTTTGCACCAAAAATATAAACAGGAGTGTAACAAAATGTAATAACTATAATAAATACATTGGGCTACCTGAAATTGTCAAATAAAATGTATGTTTCTTTAACGAATTAATGTTTTACAAAACGGAAAAACCAGAAACATAATTTTAAAGTTTGTGACTTCTTAAATATATAGGGTAATTAAAACTTAAGTCGGCAGTATTTTTTTATCTTCGGACAAACCACGAAGGCTTAAAGCCTAAATGCCTAAATACTAACTTTACCGTGGGTGTCTTAAGCGAGGTAAGAGGGAGTTTGTTGACACGGGATTTAAATACTTGAAGATTTGGGGGAAGGAAAGACCTCCGCGGGCCTGTCCAGATGCACCGTATAGGGATGCATACGCGCGGAGCCACGAGTTTCTCTGTTGGGAACCGTGAGTTGAGGAACTATACTGGACAATTCTTCAGAGCAGAAACCATAAAAGTACCTATAAAAAGCGATAAATCCCTCACAGCCCGACGATGGGCAAGAGAGGGAAGCCTTTTGGTAAGTGAAGGATCATTAATGAGACGAATAGCTCTTCTTTGAATAGAATCAAGAATGCTTAGGGTTGTGGGAGACGCCATGCCCCAGATATGGGAACAATATTCCAAGGGAGGTCGGATTTGGGACACATAGAAAGTGTATAAATTAGAAGCGGAAAAATACTTTTTGTCTCGAAAGAGAAATCCAAGCTTTTTGAAGCTGCTGTGGCTATAGATACAATGTTTTTATGCCAGTTAAGGTTACTTTCAAATGTGACGCCCACAAGATTGAAGGTGTCTTTGCTCTGTAAAACTTGGCCGCTCATAAGTAGAGGATGAGTATTTGATGACTCTTTTCGCGACAAGGAACATGATTGTGTTTTGGATGCATTAAAATGGACGAGATTTTTAGCGCCCCAATCCAATATAAAATTAAGATCCTGCGAAAGAGATATCTGCATCGCTCTGCGTTTGTTTTCCAAGTCAGGTTTAGTGATGGGTTTAGGAACCTGAAAACTGGAGTGTAGGGTACTATCGTCGGCGAAACTATGAACGGAATTAGTTGTGGACGAGAGAAGGTCGTTGATGTGAAGAAGAAACAATGTTGGTGCCAGAACTGAGCCCTGAGGGACTCCAGCATTTATTTGGTGAAAGCTTGAAGAATGGCCGTCCACAATAACTGATATACGTCGATCAGATAGATAACTTGAGAGCCAAGCCAGTATGGTTAACTTCTTTATTATTGGGGATGCGAAGTCGGTTAAAATAGTGAAGTTGTATTTTTTCCGCTGAGTAACGTGCTGCCAACAGAAAAACAATTGAATATCGGGATGTCGATTTATTGCAAAAAATGTAGTGTTCTTTAAATGGAACACCCTGTATATCATATTATTATTCGAAAGATCTATCAAAGAACTTTTAAAAAAGTCTTCTCATACGTTTGAAGTAAATCCTTCTTTATTTCTATATTATGATCAATACCTTTTACTTATAAGCGAAAACATTTTGTCCTTTTTTATTTATATGGCCCATAATATTATTAGACCTATAAATTTAATCGATTAAATTACCCAACAATATTTTAAGTAAGATTTTTCTTGAAAATAGTTAAATGTACAATAATTAGATAAAAACACGAGACCCCGCAGCGGTCGAGGGTTTTTATTTTGAAATCAAAAACTCAAGACGGCAAAGCGGTCGAGGGATTTTTTTAAATTATTGTCCATGAAACTATTTGCCAAACAAGAAATATTTGGGTAGTTTAGTCGATTTAAATGTGTAGGTCGAGTGGTTTACGGCTAGAATATTTCCGGAAAAACTTACATTAAAGCCAACAACACAGAATTTTACCAATAATAAAGTTTGACATTTTCTTTTAATTTTGACAAGTAGTTTGGATACCAGAAATTTATTCGTGGTTAAACGGCACATGTGGTTTATTCACTTATCTAAACAAAATTTATCCGAAAAATGTTGGTTTCTGATTAGTCCATTTTCTATTGAGGAAAATACCCAAGCAGCAAGCTGACGTCTTATTGGCGTCCCTTTAGTCATTTTTGGTCACATTTGGTCAGCAAAGACGTCATAAGATGACGACAAAATGATGTTAAGTTGACCTCCCTACGTCATAGACAAAAGACGTCCCGTTAATGACGTTACAATGACGTCTTTAAGATGACGAAAAATTGACGCATGTACTTTTTTTTAAAGCTAAAATGATACGATATTTTATTTGAAAATTAAAATAGAAAAAAACTCCTTACTGCTTGCAATTTTCTTGCACTGCAAGGTCGCATCTCTCGGGACAGTGTCCAACCTGGAAATGCAGATTTTTACAACGAAGATATTTCTTTTAAAGCTTATTGAGATCACCAACCACAGACCGGCTCGAACTATTTTGGTCTCATCGGTACGGTGTAGGCGATAAAAAGCGAACATGTTGAATAAACGTAGTAGTTTATTTTTTTATTTCAATTTTGTAAAATTAGTTTTATTTTTCTGTCATATGATATTTCAATTGGATTTTGACACGAATCATATAATGTCACAAAATTTTTCTGGCGGGTTTATAATAATAACGTCATTAGATTTTTATGAGCTAGTATGACGGAAAAATGACGTTGAAAAGACATCACTTTAACGACGTCAAAAACACGACATTAAAGTGACGTCATAATTTTGGTCTGATGACGTCCTATGACTAAAAATGACCTGAAATGACTTAAAAATGACGTCATAATGACGTCAGCTTCTGCTTGAGTAATCAGTGCAAAACAGGAGATTGCTATGATGTTTTTATATGAACTTTAGTCAAATAGTCCTACTAAAATACATACAACTAAACTAAACATGTTTCTAAATGACACACACATCACGTGAACCAAATAAAACGACCACACTATTCGCCCTGTTTAACTTATCTCATTGAATATAGATCACTTCCTAGTGTAAATCGTGTACACAATTTGAATCCCAATATATGTCTGGAATTCTCGTAACACTTTGGAGAAAATCAATTTAAACGAAAAAGGTAACACCCGTAGAGCTATTTTTCAGCTATATAAATGTACGTCGACGTTGCCTGGCACGTAAAGAGTACTGGTATTACAGCATTTATCCTAAGTAAAAACTTTTCTTATTCAGCGCGTGAAAAATTGACTCGATAATAAAGAGTCTGTGAAAAATTCCTGTACAGAGTGGGCCAAATTCAAACCTTCCCATATAAAATTTTTTGCCGGCGTTGTACATTTAATTTACTGGCATTGCCAACACTCTTTAATGGCAAGACATTGGCAAAAAGGTATCAAAATCATCAGTAAATGTGATGGCATCCGTCATTAATAATTTATGTTGAAAAATGCGTTTAGGATGATGGCATCCATCATTAATAAGTTATGCCAAAAATGCGTTTCGGATGATGGCATCCATCATTAATAAGTTATTGGCAAAAAATGCGTTTAGGATAATGGCATTTATCATTAAATAAGTATTGCAAGTTTTATAAGTTGAATCTCCCAAAAGTTAAATAACATATTTAGAATTTTGTAATCGAAAAAATGAGAAAAAAAGGCAGGAAAACTTTATCAATAAAAAAATTACATAATATAAATTTTTATATCGTAACAATAAACCAAGAAATAAATAAAAAGTTTGTAATAAAATTAAAAAAAAGAGAGTAAATCCCTTACCCTTACCTGGGCCACCCGAATTTTTTTAAAGCTCTATAAAAAGTGCTACCACAAATTTCTTTGGGTCAAAATACAACGATCTAATGTAATTTACCTTAGTCAAAGAGTTGATTGTTTGCGAGATACAGGGTGTCCAAGTAAAAAAAATGAATGGAAAATTTAACACCCTGTATCTTGCAAACCAGGTATTGCGTATTGATATGCTGTGATTACACATGTTAAGGGGGTACACAGTAGTAGATGTTTTAAAAACCGTATTGAACGAAATAACAACAAGGACAAGAAAGATATTTTGCCTAAAATGTTTTTCTTAAATGATATTGGACAAGATAATTTTAGGAGAATTACATGCCAGTCCTAAACCTTTAATTTGCATATTAATCACCAATAGTTCAAAACCTTTTTTACTTTCCTCCAACCAACCCCTTGATTTATCGAGGTAGTAGTAGTTAGGAATTTAATCATATATTAAAGTAAAGTAAAGTAAACTTTATTCATCACTCAAGCCATTACAAATAAAAGAAATAGCTTATCGGACTTGTCATACAAACATACACTAAGTCTAGTTTTAAAAATATATAAATAAAATAAAATAAGCACAATAAGAGATTAAAATACTAATTTGCTACACACTTAAATGATAATAGACTTTCATTAAAATACAGACTACAACAATAAAGCAAAAAAACAATGGAACACCTATATTGACAGATACTCATTTACATCATAAAAGGCTTGTTCCACTAAGAAATGCTGCAAGGTATTCTTCAATAGCGTATTATTTTCAAAATTACCAAAAACTTGCAAAAATTTATTATAAAAAATAATTCCTTTAAATGTCGGAGAACTCTGGCCGACACTTAAGCGAAAATATGTAAGATGTAGGTGGTTATTAGTTCTTGTATTATAATTGTGAATATCAGGGTTCCTTTCAAATTCAGCCTCATTCTGTCTTACATAAATTATTAGAAGGTATATATAGAGAGACGGGAGAGTTAAAATTCCTAAATCTATAAATGCTTCTCGGCAATGCTCACCCGGTGGTAAACCTAACATACATCTGACAATCCTTTTCGTCGTTTCTAAATGACACACACATCACGTGAACCAAATAAAACGACCACACTATTCGCCCTGTTTAACTTATCTCATTGAATATAGATCACTTCCTAGTGTAAATCGTGTACACAATTTGAATCCCAATATATGTCTGGAATTCTCGTAACACTTTGGAGAGAATCAATTTAAACGAAAAAGGTAACACCCGAAGAGCTATTTTTCAGCTATATAAATGTACGTCGACGTTGCCTGGCACGTAAAGAGTACTGGTATTACAGCATTTATCCTAAGTAAAAACTTTTCTTATTCAGCGCGTGAAAAATTGACACGATAATAAAGAGTCTGTGAAAAATTCCTGTACAGAGTGGGCCAAATTCAAACCTTCCCATATAACATTTTTTGCCGGCGTTGTACATTTAATTTACTGGCATTGCCAACACTCTTTAATGGCAAGACATTGGCAAAAAGGTATCAAAATCATCAGAAAATGTGATGGCATCCGTCATTAATAATTTATGTTGAAAAAATGCGTTTAGGATGATGGCATCCATCATTAATAAGTTATGCCAAAAAATGCGTTTCGGATGATGGCATCCATCATTAATAAGTTATTGGCAAAAAAATGCGTTTAGGATAATGGCATTTATCATTAAATAAGTATTGCAAGTTTTATAAGTTGAATCTCCCAAAAGTTAAATAACATATTTAGAATTTTGTAATCGAAAAAATGAGAAAAAAGGCAGGAAAACTTTATCAATAAAAAATTACATAATATAAATTTTTATATTGTAACAATAAACCAAGAAATAAATAAAAAGTTTGTAATAAAATTAAAAAAAAGAGAGTAAATCATAAGAAAACTCTTTAAAATACTAAGTATTTAAGGGACACTTACACTCAATTTTCAGATCCAAAACATAGGGAGAAATATTTTAAAGGAGTTAAATGTTTTTTTAAACCTTTAATAAGGCAACTCCCTGATTTCATATAATTTTTTTAGGTAACTACAAATTTAAAAGGTTTTAAACAAAATGTTTACAGCTCCTAACAGTCTATTTGAATAACCATCCTTCTTGACTATCCATCACCAATTAATAACACAACACACACTAATTAGGTAATGAACACATTTAATTATGTCTACTAAAAACTCTTTTCTTTAAAAAAGAAACTAAAAAGCTAGAAAACCACGTAGAAAACAATTGCACAAAGCGGCCAAACAAAAGCAAGGTTGCCTCATCTGTCAAATTGTCAAATCTTGTATTTCTGCTAAGCGGAAATTTGAGTTTATCACCTTCGGTCGAAATTAACCTAGCTAATTTTACCATCATTTTATTTTTATTCTCTCAAAAATTCATAATAAACAATTTGTTTGACTTAAGTTTTATTTTTCCTAACATTTTATTGTATCAATAAAATGTTAGGAAAAGGCCATTTCTTTTAAATTATGTAAAATAATGTTGTTTAGCTGCCATTATAAATAAAACACATCAAAACAATTGTTTTATTGTTAGTTAAATACCAATGTAAATAATATGGTTTAAAAAGTATGAATATAAGTTAAAAGTTTGCTTTCAAAAATCCAATATTTACTTGCCTGCAACAAAAAGGCATGCTTTTTTTAATCAGGATTGGTATGCCGCCACTTTATACGCTTGCCGGCAACCCGCCTGCATGTAAAATTTATTGGCAATTGAGTTTTTATTTTGGGGTTAACTTTTTAATTCGTATTAGATGTTGGCATAATATTGCCACCAATTGCCAATGCTTTACCATCAATGCCAATATGAAAAATGTATATTGCCGGCAAATAGTGTTTGCTGGGTTCTTTTATAAACATATCTTTCTGTGTACAGTTCTTAAATTTTAAGTCCTTCTATTGGCGAAAACCGCAATTCGCTATCTAGCGTCGCAAATTGGGACGCATCTAACGCGTGGAACGCGAGAAACTGTGCAAGTACCTACCACAAAATCAACGCGTTTTCGAGTAGACGCGTCGTTGGTCAATTTGCGCTGTGTAATTTAATTTAATTAAGTTGTAAAATTGCGTCCTATGCTGTGTCGTGTCGCACGCGTTATAGGTGTTGCCTTAGGCAAGCCGCAAATTAGGATACGTGTAGGGCGTAAGAGGTGACGCGACTTGGGAGACAAGACTCGCACGAGCCACACGCGCGGCGTGGTGATCTGCATATTGTGACGCGTGTGTTGCAATCAACCGCCTCAAAAATAT
The DNA here is from genome assembly GCA_014170235.1 of Listronotus bonariensis. Lineage (NCBI taxonomy): Eukaryota > Metazoa > Arthropoda > Insecta > Coleoptera > Curculionidae > Listronotus > Listronotus bonariensis. The sequence goes on along the minus strand of JACEGR010006025.1, from coordinate 50,741 downwards.
CTCATACGCTAACAAAATAATTGTTATTATGATATTTAGGTTCCTTATTTAAATTAAATGCTACTGAACACAAGGATTTTTTTCTAAAAATTGATTTAAATCACCCATATAGCCCTACTTGATGAGAAAATCCATTTCCACAGAAATAATTGTATGTTGGATGTACAGGGTGGCTTAAAAAAGGCTTGTTTCCAAATTAATAATATCCGGGGTATTTTCTAACTACGGCACAATACTTTAAAAAGCATTTTCTTATGTCGTTTTATAAAGAATAGTTTCTATAAATATATGTTCGAGTTGTCTCGTTTTTGAGATACAGGTTTATAAAAAAAAACATATTTTATAAATATCTTAAATCAGTGCCGTATAATTCATTAGGCTGACTAGGCTACAGCCTAGGGCGCCATGAAAAAATAGGCGCCAGACAGGGGAGTAATAGGCGCTAAACAGAGGAGTTTTTAAAAAGTTTAGGTCGGGTGGGTATTAGAAGAAATACCTGGTGAAGTAAGGCACTTAAAAAGAAAATAGGCGCAACGGAGGTAAGGACTTTTCTTTTTTTTGCTATTTAAAATTTTTTTGTCACGCAAAATAGGCGCTCTGGGACTTGTAGCCTAGGGCGCCTCATAGGGTTAATACGGCCCTGTCTTAAATACTCCTTAACCGATTTGGTTAAAATTTGGTACGTTTTTTTAATGGGTTAAAGCGTTTGTAAAGTTTCAACTACATTGACTTTATTGGTTCTAGTAGCGTCTCAGTGGGCACAACAGCCAATATTATTGAGAGAAAAATGTAAGCTACTAGCTTTTTATGTGGTTTTTTTAATTTTTATTCTATAAAGCAACTAGAAATACAACTTTTAAGGGTCACTTATTTTTTTTGTTTGGCTTCGTATTTAGGATATTTATTAAAATACTGACTTTTTAAAAAATAATAATTAACGCCCTTTATCTCGAAACAAAGCATCTCCGGACATAGTTTACAGGAACTTTTTTTATAAAATGACATAAAAAATCATTATTTTAAGATTTCTACCGCAGTTAGGAAATAACCCATATCTTAATTTAAAAATAAGTCTCTTTTAGGACACCCTGTATATTTAACATAAAAATATTTTGGTGGAAATGTATTTTCCCATCAAGCAGGACTTTTTATAAAAAGGCACTTTTTTCCAACCAATTATGTTTATTTTGTTTGAAATATTTTTATTTTTATAATTTTTATTTACCTAATTTATTTTATTACAAAATGGATAAGAAAATATCAGATTTTAATTGAAAATAACCACCATTCACTTATGATTTCTTTAATTTTTTTTTTTGTAGATAATTTCATCAACTACATATTCGTGCAAAACTTAATTATTTGTAAGTCATCCTTTATGGAATATCTGATTTTGTCCAAAATTATTTCAAACATCCTATAGTGTAGGGTAGCCCATCTGTCCCGGATATTTTTTATTTATGACTACCTAAACCTTTTAATTAAATGTCACCAAATGTTAAAAGAGTAATAAATCTTTTAAATTAAAAGGAACTTAACTTCCTTAAAGTATAAACTTCGCTATGGATCTTTAAATCTTAAGCACCCCATCTTGCCCCCACTTTTCCCCTAATTCTTTTTAAAAATCAATTTTTAATTTGCCTTATCTTTCAGTTTTCAATAAAGGGATTGGGAGTATTTAAAAATCTATTTAAAGATGGAAGTCCGCTAATCGACCAAAAGAGACACAATCAAGAACCAATTTCAGAAAACAAGCTTTAAAGAACTTTAATTAAAGAAAGAATAAGTGATTAAAGCTTTTGAAATCTTGTTAGCTTCAAACTGGTAATTGAATTTTTATACAGTTTTTTTTAAGTGGATGAAATGTTCTGTAAAATATAGTTGCAGGCATATTAGCTTAAAATACAGAAAGGCGTAACTCTAAAAATTTAATAAAAGATTTTTTTATTTAAAATAAAAATAGATAGACATTTTGTAATTAGATATGTTCTAAAAGTATTTACGTCCATTTATTTTGTCTAGCGACAATAAAAAATGAACAATCCCAACAATCACCGCACTAGAGGAACACCGACGCGCGACGGCTCAGAAGCCGCTTTTAAGAGAGCGCACTACATACGCATACAGTATGCCTATGACCGCTTGGGCGTTAGTCGGCCGCCTTTTATTCGGGATAGTGGCGGTGACCGGCTAGTGTACCGCTGACGAGGTGCTTACAGATGTATAGTAAGAACATTTTAAAAGCGCAAATTCGGTACCCTTTGAAAATAATACAAAAAATATAAAAAAGGCCACCTGCAATCGGATTATTTTATACAGAGGCGCCGCTATCCTTTACAGCGACGCGCCGATACACTATGGGATAGAAATCCATTATTTTGGCCAAAAAGCAACTTTGAAATTTTAGTGGCTTATGCTGTGTATTTCAAAGTAGATACTCCAAACTACATGTACGCAAAATTATAAAAGGATATGACGACTTCTACTGGGGTAATAAGAAACTTGAAAATGTATTTTAAGTAAACATAAATATACAAAATTTAATCTACTTAGTTTATTATTAGCTTTGTTTACTAAAAAAGTAAAAGAGTTTAAATAATAAGAGCTATTGTTGTGTTTCCGATGCAGTCTCGCGAAGTATCGCTACTTTTGTCAAAGACTTTTTACCTTTTTCTTTATCAGTTTTTGTACTTACAATTGCCTTCCTACTTTTGCTACTTCTGAGTGTAAGGACAGATACAAGATTTTTTTATAATTTACAAAGTTTTCCATTTTAAAATTTAATATGTTTTGTCCTACACTATATATTCTAAAAGATAAAAGCATTCTGATGAAAGATATGCTACAGAATCTACCCAACAACACAGTGTTTTTTATTTATTTTATAAGTTAAAAAATAAAAAAAGTTGGGAAGATGTATCTCTATTACGGTTCTAAGAATAATTTAAAATTATTTTTCAGATTTGGATGGTCATATTTCCGAAACTAATTGAGATAGACACATTAAATGTAGTATTTTTAAAGCATTTTACCTTTTTAAAGCACGTCCCGTTATTGACGTCATAAAGATGACGAGAAATTGACGCATGGACTTTTTTTTAAAGGTAAAATGATGATTTTTATTTGAAATTTGAAACAGGAAAAAACTCCTTACTGCTTGCAATTTCCTTGCAAGCAAGTAATGCAAAGCTAAAAGCTAATTGAAATCACGAACCGCAGACCGGTCTCGAACTATTTTGGTCTGGTACGGTGTAGGCGATAAAAAGAGAAGATGTTGAATAAACGTAGTAGTTTTTTGTCCATTACGCCATCTATCGGTAGAGTTTTTCCTATTTCAATTTTGTAAAATTATCATTCTTATTTTTCTGTCATATGATATTTCGGTTGGGTTTTGACACGAGTCATATAATTTCACAAAATTTTTCTGGCGGGTTTTTTTAAACATGTCGTCATTAGTTTTTTTAAGCTAGTATGCCGAAAAAATGACGTCGAAAAGACGTCCCTTTAACGACGTCAAAAACACGTCAATTAAATGACGTTAAAATGACGTCATAATTTCGGTCTGATTACGTCCTATGACCAAATATGACTTAAAAATGACGTCATAATGACGTCAGCTTGCTGCTTGGGAAGCTTTTAAGTAAGATACAAATGCCTAATCAAATCACAGCTAGATTATTCGACCTTGCAATATGATGATGCGTTTAATGAGATGAACAAAAATTAAAATTAATAATGAAGTAAAAACCTTCTCCAATTTTTTTTTATTAATTGTGTAATGAGGTTATATTTTAATTATAAAAGCTTAAAAAAATATATTTTTAGTTCATTTTAGTAAAAATAACTTCCTTTATGAATGGAAATACGTTTTCGATGTAGAACGTAGGGCTCTTCGCTAACATATTTTAATTCTGAATCTCTGTAATTTGTACGAAAAACAGTCTCGAATCAACATTAATCCATTTGTTTTCCGATACCGCGTGTGCTTAAAATATTAGCGAGTTTCTTGGCATTAACTTCGTCTACCTACTCTGATTTATACGTTCTCCAATTTCCAAATGGAGAAATTTAATGGAGAATATAGTGCGCTACGAGCTTGGAATAAGGTTAACCGTATAAATGCTTTGTAGATTGCCTGATATGTGGAATTTCTTGTAGATGGGGTTAAGTTTAGTGTTTGATAAATAAAATATATTTCACTGATTGCTGATTGCAAATGTTTCATTTGCATGTACAAACAGGAGAATTTATTGTTATTTGATTTTATCAATAGTAATACATTATTGATTAATATTTGATTTTATCAGTAATATTAAATTGGATAGGGGAAGTCTGGAAAGCTTTACCCACTTAGGCTAATTTGCGAATCTTGTAACGGGTTAGTAACATATAAGTTCATTAAAAAGAGCGTTGATTTCTCAAATCTATTGTTTATACAGGGTGGTCTCTAAGTAATGGGCCAAAATTCAACTAAACAATTTGAAGTTAAAATATTGCAATTTCACTAAACTTACCCCAGTACAAAAGTTAATATTAACTGCGATATAGGGTTTTAAAGTTTTAAAAATATTTTCAAATTATTTCAATAATATCCCATATAACATTTTTTGCCGACGTTGTACATTTAATTTACTGGCATTGCCAACACTCTTTAAAGGCAAGGCATTGGCAAAAAGGTATCAAATAGACGCGACAGTGGGCAATTGGCCGTTATTAGGCCACGTGTTGCAGATAATGTGATGGCATCCGTCATTAATAATTTATGATGAAAAAATGATGGCATCCATCATTAATAAGTTATTGGCAAAAAATGCGTTTAGGATAATGGCATTTATCATTAAATAACTATTGCAAGTTTTGTAAGTTAAATGTCCCAAAAGTTAAATAACATATTTAGAATTTTTTAATCGAAAAAAATGAGAAGAAAAGGCAGGAAAACTTTATTAATAAAAAACTTCATAATATAAATTTTTAAACCGCAACAATAAACCAAAAAAATAAATAAAAAGTACGTAATAAAATTAAAAAGAAGATAGTAAATAAAAAAACAGTTTAAAATAGTAAGTATTTAAGGGACACTTACACTCAATTTTCAGATCCAAAACATAATAAACATTTTGTTTGACTTAATTTTTATTTGCATGATTTGTATCAATAAAATGTTAGGAAAAGGCCATTTCCTTTAAATTATGTAAAAAAACATAAAATAATGTTGTTTAGTCCCGCCATTATAAATAAAACAGATCAAAAAAATTGCTCGAATGTTAGTTAAATACCAATGTTAATAATATGGTTTGAAAAGTATGAATATGCGTTGAAGGTTTGCCTTCAAAAATCCAATATTTATTTGCCTGCAACAAAAAGGCATGCTTTATTTAATCAAGATTGGTATGCCGCCATTTTTATATGCTTGCCGGCAATTCACCTGCATGTAAAATTTATTGGCAATTGAGTGTTTATTTGGGGTTAACTTTTTAATGCGTATTAGATGTTGGCATAATATTGCCACCAATTGCCAATGCTTTACCATCAATGCCAACATGAAAAATGTATATTGCCAGCAAATAGTGTTTACTGGGATTTGATCCATTTTAAATATTGTAGATAATAGAACTCGGTGTGTAGGGTTTTTCTGACATAAGCTATTCACATCTACTGTTTTTTACGTGTTAACTAAAGGACGCCACCTACACTACCTTCAATTTCTCTAAAACGTCCTAACTTTTTTTGTGCTACTCTGTATGTATCAGGAAATTATCCCATGCTTTCTAAAAAGGTGTACTTTGTAAGAATGGCTCTTAGCCACCGTTTTCAAAATATTTGTATTTAAGTTATTTATGGCAACCAAAAAGTATATGGATGAATACATTAATTAATTCGTTTATGATGGGGCAGTTGTAGTTATTTTTTTTTATCTTTGGACAATCCACGAAGGCTGAAAGCCTAAATACTAACGTACCGTGGGTGTCTGAAGCAGGGTAAGAGGAAGTTTGTTAACAAGGGACTTAAAAACTTGAAGATTTGGGGGGAAGGAAAGACCTCCGCTGGCAATAGGTTCCACAGTCTAGAAACTCTAGGGATAAAAGAACGAACGAAATGGGAAGTTCGGGACCTGTCCAATTGAACTGTATAGGGATGCATACGCACCACGAGTTTCTCTGTTGGGAGCTGCAAGAGGAGGGACTATACTGGATAATTCGTCGGAGCAGAAGCCATAAAAGTATCTATAAAAGAGCGATAGATCTCCCACAGCTCGACGATGGGCAAGAGAAGGAAGTCTTTGAGTAAGTAAAGGATCATTAATAAGACGAACAGCCCTTCTTTGAATGGTATGGCTAATACGCTGTTTTAAAAGGAATTTTTGAGTGACACTAAGCCACGCTTAGGGTGGACAACGGCGCCGGCGCCCACCAGTGTAAATATGTTTTTCTATACAATAACTTGGTATACGTTTAGCCACCCATAAGGGTTTAATTTTCTTTTTGTTTAAGAGCATGGGTTTGTAGGGAGTTAGGGTTTAATATTTAATTTATAGATTAAAAAAATAATGCAGCACAAAGTTCCATGGTAATAATTTTGTGTGCACGAATTTTCCATTGTTTTTTTGTGCAAATAACGTGAAATTCCAAAACGAATGGTTCACTTTTCGGCTCAGAGATTATTTTCCTCTTATTTTCTTATTTTTTTGTTTAATTAACTTTTAGTATTTTATTGCGTAACTTTTATTTTGTATTTTCGTTTCATTATAATTGTTTTTTCTCTTCTGCTACTTAAAAAGTAAGTTTGATTGCTACTAAGAGCAAGATAAACAATAGCATTATGTCAATAAAAAAACCAATTAAATCCTAAAATTTTAAAGCTTCACAATCAAAGGTATGTCTCAAAAAATAGTAAAAAAGTTGTTAATTCCGATACCGGGAATCGAACCCGAGCCTCCTGGGTGAAAGCCAGGTATCCTAGCCACTAGACCATATCGGAGTATAAGAAATTTTGTTCACATAACATATAATAATCAGACAAACCTAATTTTTACTTAAAGTTTATATTTTTAGAACGTTTAGAAATAGATAATTTTTACTCGTTTCAAACCATAGATAGTTTAAACATCAGCATAAAAATCACACCAATTATGCCAATGCTTAATGCTATTGTTCTAAAGAGGAACACTTTAGTAGTGAAATTGGATAAAATTGGTTTAGTAAATTTCCCATATAACATTTTTTGCCGGCGTTGTACATTTAATTTACTGGCATTGCCAACACTCTTTAATGGCAAGGCATTGGCAAAAAGGTATCAAAAAGACGCGAAAGTGGGCAATTGGCCGTTATTAGGCCACGTGTTGCAGATAAAGTGATGGCATCCGTCATTAATAAGTTATTGGCAAAAAAATGCGTTTAAGATGATGGCATCCATCATTAATAAGTTATTGGCAAAAAGATAACAAAAAGACACAAAAGTGGGCAAATGCAGATACTCCCAAGCAGCAAGCTGACGTCTTATTGACGAAAATTATCGCATATACTTTTGTTTAAAAGCTAAAGTGATGCGATATCTTATTTTAAAATTAAAATAGGAAAAAACTCCTTACTGCATGCAATTTCCTTGCAATGCAAAGTACCATCTCTCGGAACACTGTCCAACTTGGAGATGCAGATTTTTCACTAGCCGAAGGTTTTTCTTTCAAAGCTAAGTGAGATCACCTACCGGAGACCGCTCTCGAATTATTTTTGTCTAATGGGGTTTAAACGATAAAAAGCGAAGATATTGCAGAAACGTAGTAGTTTATTGTCCATTACGCCATCTATCGGTATGTCAAAAAACTAATAAATATATATAATATTTTTTATTAACACGTCTTTAAAACTTTTAATAAAGTTTTAAACAAAATGTTATTTACAGCTCCTAACAGTCTACTTTAATATCTTGCCTTCTCGACTAGCCATCACCAATTAATCACACAACACACACTTATTAGGTAATGAATAAATTTAATTATGTGACATTATGTCTATTAAAAACTCTTTTCTTTAAAAAGAAACTAAAAACTAGAAAACCACGTAGAAAAAAATGCACAAACCGGTCACCTTCGGTCGAAATTAACGTCTAATTTTACCATCATTTTATTTTTATTCGCTCCAAAATACATAATAAACATTTTGTTTGACCTAATTTTTATTTGCATGATTTTTAACAATAAAATGTTATGAAAAGGCCATTTTCTTTAAATTATGTAAAAAAACATAAAATAATGTTGTTTAGCTGCCATTATAAATAAAACAGATCAAAAAATTGCTTTAATGTTAGTTAAATACCAATGTTAATAATATGGTTTAAAAAGTATGAATATGCCTTGAAGGTTTGCCTTCAAAAATCCAATATTTATTTGCCTGCAACAAAAACGCGTTCTTTATTTAATCAGGATTGGTATGCCGCCATTTTTGTATGCTGCCGGCAATTCGCCTGCATGTAAAATTTATTGGCAATTAAGTGTTTATTTAGGGTTGACTTTTTAATGCGTATAAGATATTGGCATAATATTGCTACCAATTGCCAATGCTTTACCATCAATGCCAATATGAAAAATGTACATTGCCGGCAAATAGTGTTTGCTGGGTTGATCAAGTTATTTCTACAAATCTGCAATTTTGCAAAATTATCTAGAGATTAATGGGGTTTACAAGAGGACAAATGGATAAAAACATCATTTTTCGAAAAGGTTTGATTTCTTGATAAAATATTTTGCTTGTAAAAAAATATGATTTACGAAGAGAAAATGTTAATATTATAAACAAGCTGCGCAAAAAATTGAAAAACACGATTTTTCTTTAAAAGTAAGCTATATTTATTTTTCAATTTGAAGTAAAATATTGTTTAAAAAATTTCTTTATTGTATTCTTTTAAATGACTTTCTTTGCTTTACAGAGGGCATCAAATTTTTTACAAAACTGCTTTGAGTTTTATCAAAAATTAATCATTTTGAACATTAGGGTATAATAAAATACTCTTAAACTCCCAAATTCATACACAACCACATTTTTCAGCTGTAAACGAATGTGATCAAGGTGTTTTCGCCAAACAAAGGAATTCAATAAAATTTTGTATTAATATTATTAATGAATACAAACTTTATTCTCAATACATTTTTAAATAACATTTTGCTGAAAAATAAAAAATAAAGATAGGTTGCTCTTAAAGAAAATTCATGTTTTTCAAGATTTTGTAAACCCTGTATTCAAAACCAGCGTTTTCTTGGTAGTTGTACATTTAATTTACTGGCATTGCCAACACTCTTTAATGGTAAGGCATTGGCAAAAAGGTATCAAAAAGACGCGAAAGTGGGCAATTGGCCGTTATTAGGCCACGTGTTGCAGATAATGTGATGGCATCCGTCAATAATAATTTATGATAAAAAACCCGTTTGGGATGATTGCATCCATCATTAATAAGATATTGGCAAAAAGATAACAAAAAGACACGAAAGTGGGCAAATGCAGATACTCCCAAGCAGCAAGCTGACGTCTTATTGACGAAAATTGCCGCATATACTTTTTTAATAGCTAAAATGATGCGATACTTTATTTGAAAATTAAAATAGGAAAAAACTCCTTATTGCATGCAATTTCTTTGCAATGCAAAGTAGCATCTTTCGGAACACTGTCCAACTTTGAGATGCAGATTTTTATACTAGCCGAAGATATTTCTTTCAAAGCTAATTGAGATCACTAACCGCAGACCGCTCTCGAATTATTTTTGTCTAATGGGTACGGTTTAGGCGATAAAAAGCGAAGATATTGCAGAAACGTAGTAGTTTATTGTACATTACTCCATCTATCGGTATGTCAAAAAACTATTAAATATATATAATATTTTTATTAACACGTCTTTAAAACTTTTAATAAGGTTTTAAACAAAATGTTTACAGCTCCTAACAGTCTACTTGAATATCTTGCCTTCTCGACTAGCCATCACTAATTAATCACACAACACACACTTATTAGGTAATGAATAAATTTAATTATGTCTATTAAAAAACTCTTTTCTTTAAAAAAGAAACTAAAAAGCTAGAAAACCACGTAGAAAACAAATGCACAAAGCGGTCACCTTCGGTCGAAATTAACGTAGCTAATTTTACCATCATTTTATTTTTATTCGCTCCAAAATGCATAATAAGCATTTTGTTTGACCTAATTTTTATTTTCATGATTTTTAACAATAAAATGTTAAGAAAAGGCTATTTCCTTTAAATTAGGTAAAAAAACATAAAATAATTGTTTAGCTGCAATTATAAATAAAATAGATCAAAAAATTGCTCGAATGTTATTTAAATACCAATGTTAATAATATGGTTTGAAAAGTATGAATATGGGTTGAAGGTTTGCCTTCAAAAATCGAATAATTATTTGCCCGCAACAAAAAGCCATGCTTTATTTAATCAGGATTGGTATGCCGATATTTTTGTATGCTTGCCGGCAATTCGCCTGCATGTAAAATTTATTGGCAATTAAGAGTTTATTTAGGGTTGATTTTTTAATACGTGTTAGATGTTGGCATAATGTTGCCACCAATTGCCAATGCTTTACCATCAATGCCAATATAAAAATGTACATTGCCGGCAAATAGTGTTTGCTGGGCCCCTTGTAACACGTATCCTGGGACACACTGTATTTTTAAAAAACTAAATATTTCTCACGACAAATTTTTTATGTAGGATTTTTAGAAGTTTCTAACCCTGGGTGAAAATCCATAAGTGAGAATTACTCTTAACAACATAAGATGTGTTTAAAATGTTCTCAAATTAGTGGCAAACCTTCTGTCAAGTCTATAGAAAATAGGAAAATACATACTATTTAAATTTCCGACAAGAAGGATTTTTTTACTACTTTCCTAATTCATAATTATAACTTTCCAACAGAAGCAAGTTTATGCTTCGGAACATTGTAGCAATGTGTATATTTGCATTTTTATATTCACCGGAGGGTATTATTTCAATTTTTGTCGCAAGACAAAGATAAATTTATATCTGGGTCTTGAAATAATTTAATATTCTAAAGAGAGACTTGCAGAGTCAAGAAGCCTTAAAATTCAAGATTCCCGTTTCCTGGCAGCCTGTTTTGCATAATCCGATGCAGGCGGGGAATTTGGGCGACGACCGAGGCCATTCGCGGTCCAAATTCGTCTCACGGGTTGCATTATGATGTGAAAAGGAGATATTTTTAGCTACGTTGATGGCCTGTTTTCATTTTCGTAAGTATCATGAAGTGAAAAGAATAAATAAAACAGTTTAGCATTAAAAACGCTATTCAGGCGAAGGTGAAAAATACTTCATAGAAAAAGCACATTGCAGGAATTTGAGCTGAGGTTAGGGCAGAGATAAACAGGGGCATCGCCAGCCGATGACCCAGGGGAGAGGGGGAGAGAAGTTAATATGAAAAATAAGAAAAGTATGAATAATTTTTAATAACCTTTACGGCGTACGTTGTATTAGGTGTTTTAGTGACTAGCATTATGAATTCTACTAAAAATCTACAATGAAGGAAAATGTAGGGAAAACTAAAATGGCATACCCAGGTAAAATGACACACTTCATAATTTTTGAATTTCCCGCTTTAGCAGACTTTTTAAACGTGTTGGAGCGTGTAATATGATTACTGCAGTTAGTATCGAAATTACCGTACAGGTGCAAGTCCCTACCCATATAACATTTTTGCCGGCGTTGTACATTTAATTTACTGGCATTGCCAACACTCTTTAATGGCAAGGCATTGGCAAAAAGGTACCAAAAAGACGCGAAAGTGGGCAATTGGCCGTTATTAGGCCACGTGTTGCAGATAAAGTGATGGCATCCGTCATTAATAAGTTATTGGCAAAAAAATGCGTTTAAGATGATGGCATCCATCATTAATAAGTTATTGGCAAAAAGATAACAAAAAGACACGAAAGTGGGCAAATGCAGATGCTCCCAAGCAGCAAGCTGACGTCTTATTGACGAAAATTGTCGCATATACTTTTTTAAAAGCTAAAATAATGCGATATTTTATTTGAAAATTAAAATAGGAAAAACTCCTTACTGCATGCAATTTCCTTGCAATGCAAAGTACCATCTCTCGGAACACTGTCCAACTTGGACATGCAGATTTTGACACTAGCCGAAGATATTTCTTTCAAAGCTAAGTGGGATCACCTACCACAGACCGCTCTCGAATTATTTTTGTCTAATGGGTACGGTTTAGACGATAAAAAGCGAATATATTGCAGAAACGTAGTAGTTTATTGTCCATTACGTCATCTATCGGTATGTCAAAAAACTATTAAATATATATAATATTTTTTATTAACACGTCTTTAAAACTTTTAATAAAGTTTTAAACAAAATGTTTACAGCTCTAACAGTCTACTTGAATATCTTGCCTTCTCGACTAGCCATCACCAATTAATCACACAACACACACTTATTAGGTAATGAATACATTTAATTAGGTCTACTACAAAACTCTTTTCTTTAAAAAAGAAACTAAAAAGCTAGAAAATCACGTAGAAAACAAGTGCACAAAGCGGTCACCTTCGGTCGAAATTAACCTACATACATAATAAACATTTTGTTTGACCTAATTTTTATTTGCATGATTTTTAACAATAAAATGTTATGAAAAGGCCATTTCCTTTAAATTATGTAAAAAACATAAAATAATGTTGTTTAGCTGCCATTATAAATAAAACAGATCAAAAAAATTGCTTTAATGTTAGTTAAATACCAATGTTAATAATATGGTTTAAAAAGTATGAATATGCGTTGAAGGTTTGCCTTCAAAATTCAATATTTATTTGCCTGCAACAAAAACGCGTGCTTTATTTAATCAGGATTGGTATGCCGCCATTTTTGTATGCTTGCCGGCAATTCGCCTGCATGTTAGATTTATTGGCAATTAAGTGTTTATTTATGGTTGACTTTTTAATGCGTATAAGATGTTGGCATAATATTGCCACCAATTGACAATGCTTTACCATCAATGCCAATATAAAAATGTACATTGCCGGCAAATAGTGTTTGCTGGGTAATTTTTTGCACGACATTTTAAGTTGAATTTCCAACACACCAACCGCAAAATAATTCTAATCAATCTAGAATTTGTGCATTTCTGCGAAGTTACATAGTTTTTTGTTACACATTTTGTTATTTTTGTATTGAAAGCCACTAATTATTTGGCTATGTTTATTTTTACCCTCAAAATTTAAGCATGTTTGATAAATTGTCGTTTTTGGGTAAAATGACCTACAGGTAATAGGTGTAAAATGACATACTATTTTAAGGTGTTTGTTAACGTCAAAAACCTTTTTTTCTTAATGGTTGGTAAATATAAAACGAAATCCATACGCCAAGGTTGTTTAAAGTGAGCCCATGCTGAAGGCTCTTAGTCTTCCCTAGAAGGAAGATATTTTCCGTGAACTTTGTTGTTATATTAAAAGATAGTCAAGATTATTTACATACCTTATCATATTATAAACATTAAATGTTTTTAATACCAATGAGTATTAAATGTATATGTTTTTACTTTATAAAATCCCTAAAATCGTCTGTTAAAGGTATATGCCATTTTAGCATAAGCTATTGTGTCATTTTATCTGACACCATGTCTAAAATGACAGATGTAGACATTATAAAAAATAGTCGTAATATTTTTTCTATGCTGGATTAGGCTTAAGTAATGACTAAGAATAATTTCTAAAGGTAATTAACAATTTGTGATAATCAATTGCATTATTATTTTTGAAAATATAGGCAAAAATTGGTAAAGTATGTCATTTTAGGCCATTTTTCCCTGCATAGACGGTTTTTGTTATGCCTGCAGCTCAGGTTTTATAAATTTATAAAATTTCTTGAAACGCTGACTGTTTCATGTTTTATTTAGGTTGTTATATAATAAAGCTTTTTTTGTTACTGCTATGCCCTGTTTTTAAAAGGGCTTGCTGGTAGCAAAGGCGGTCATAGCCCCCCTTTCCTGCCACATCTTTTGTAACCAAATATTTAATACATACCCAATGTCAAATATGGACATTTAATAATGATGAGCCCCCCTAAAGCTCAGTGTGGAATTGAAAAGTGGGGACCTTTCTTTTAAATATAAAAAAAAGTAAGTGACTTTTTTTGCTCTTCAAAAAATTTTAATCTCCCACCTTCCTCAAAATTATTTTATTTTCATTTCTGCCGCCTCAGGCACTTTTCCTCGGCCTGTAGCCCCTCCCTCTGAAAGTTGATATGACCGCCCGTGGCTTGTAACCGACACAAAAACCAAAATTTGGTAATTTATGTTATTATTCTTTGCCAGATTGGACTAGATACCCATTTTTATCAGTTAATTGACCGTATTACAACATTAAATTTCTTAATCTGAATCGCGAATACAAAAGACTGTCCGTGTTAAAATCCAATATAAAGCACTTTGAAAAATAAAACTGACAACTGTCTGCCAGGGACCAAAAGTTGAATTTCAAATCGAAAATCGCCATTATATAACTAAGTAAAAGTGATAAAGTAAATATTTCATTTGTTATAAAATAGCTGTTTAAAAAAAAAACAGTCAAAAATAATCTGCACGTTTATGCTTCAGAAAGAAAATGCCAGTAGAAGTAAAGAACTTTTTTTGCTGTTTCGATTATTTTTATATGAACTGTTCCTAAATTTATTGACTATTGGCCAGATACAAAAATGAGACGAGCAACTAAATGTAAATAAATTATCCGAGAGAGAGATAGTTGCTGGGCCTTCCTTGTCTGTCTTCAAGCAAGGTGAACGCAGATGGCTCGTGAGTCGACTTTATCGTTTGCCCGCCAAATTCAAATTATATAGCTGTTCTATTTTTGCCCTTGTTTTTGTTTCCTATTATTATAAAATATTGGGGTTTAGTTCAATAATTACACACACATAATTAAAAATGTCATTTATTTGGTTTTTATAAAGATTTTTTTTACAGATAACCATATCAATATTACCTTAAATTATCTGTTGAAAAGCACAAATTTAATAAAGGCACTGTGATCACTAATAAAAGTCAATATTCAAAGTCCAAATAAAGGTAAAAAACCATGAAACACACAATAAATCACAGAAAATATTAACAAACTGTCCAAACAAATCGGCCATTGAAAAATATCAAACACAAATAGCGAATAACATTTCGGCGTGACGTTGTCAAGTTAAAAATATTCGATTCATGGTATATTTTCTTTCTCTTAATTAGATGTGAGCCAAAAAGGACATTAAAGTTTACATGCAGAAATTGTGAACTTGGCAACCAGGGCAAAGCGATGATTGCTCCATCTACGATGGCCTGCCATGATAAAAGACATAGACATATTTATTGGAACTTGCGTTAAACCAGAAAGAGATAAATACAATGGACAAATTGTTAAGACCAGTTACTCGTCTCATTGTTTTCTCTGTATTGGCTATAATATTTTTGTGATTTTAAAACCATGCAAAGTCCACATTTATAATATTAGTAAAACAAGTCAATTAACATTTTTGTGAGACAAATCAAAAGCTAAAAGCAGCAACTGCTTAGATTTGGTGAAATGGAATTGGTGATTCTATTCGAGTTTTGTATGTACAAGAATATCACGGGCCCACAAAAAAATAAGTGATGTGTGCTGGGTGTCGGACCCACCTAGTCGGGTGTATTTTTTCCCACTGAACACAAGCTGAATCTGAAGTCAAAGCTGGAGGTCAAACTGCAAAAAACCAAATTGCAGGGAAGGGGGCACTAGCAATTTTTTTATTAGAAGTGGGCTTATGTAGCATCTCATTTTAAAGACCTTTTGATACCCTATTTAAGGCGACTTTATTTTCAAAAATCCGTCATTCCAGACTTACACGCCAAAACCATTAAAACCGCACTGGAGAGTATTTAAGACAAATTTCAAATGGCTGTAAGTCTGGAACGGCTGAGCTGATTTTCAAAAACAAAGTGGCGTTAAATAAAGAATTCAAGGGCTCTTAAAATAAGGTGCTACATAACCTCCTTTCAATTAAAACAAAAAAAATTGCTAGTGCTCCCCTTTCCCTGCAATTCGGTTTTTGCAGTTTGACCTTCAGTTTTGACTTGAGATTCGTGTTTAGCCAAAATTTCTGTATGGCATAAATATCATGCAATAAATGTCAAATGTAAACCTACCATTAGAATTTAGAAGGGAAGTATAGCAAGTAGCCCAAGAATACTTGGCACCTTTATTACCTTTATTTTCCGCAAAGTTGTGCTTATATTATATTCATTATAATTATAAAATTAAAGCTGTGAGAAAAAATGTCACTGTACTTAAGATTAAAAGTGAGGCATTTGTATTCCCTCTTGTGGCATGATATTACGTAGAAGTGGTGTATACAGTGTGGGCCAAATTAAACTTTCGCACTTTTTACCTAATAATAACTTTTTATCTGTTGCGCCTGTCTATTTTATTTTAAAAGGGCCAATAAGTAGATATATTTTTTTCTGATTTTTCAATTTTTTCCATAACGATGCATTTAAATTCGTTTCCAAATAAATTAAATTGATCTACAATTAGTCTAATACGTTTAATATTAAATAATTTGCTGTTAAGTTGTGTCAGCATCTAACTTAGCAACCATGCTAACCTCACATTTTTAATTTTCAAAGCATACCAAAAAAGGTTTTATGTTAAAACCGAGAAAAATGATCATAAATAATAATAATATTAAAGTTCTAAATCCTCAAATTTCTGACAGATTTGCCTCTACTGAATCATTTCCCATATAGTTTGTCTACAAGAAAAACGTATTAGCCCAATTGTAGCTAAATCCGATTTCTTTTGCAATAAGGTTAAAAACAGCATTTTGGAAAAAGTGCCGTAAGTCCAGTACTGTCTAAATCTGTTTGACATAAATTGTCAGACCTTAAGAGAACCCATTTACTCATTAGCCCTTTAAAAATAAAAAAAAGGCGCACCAAATAAAAAATTATTGTTAGTTAAAAACTGTGCAAAGTTAATTTTGCCCACACTGTATAATTGAAGAAGGGTCATATTATTTATACTATACAAAAATTACAAACAAAATGAACAAAAAATAGTTGTGGGCGCTAATATGGGTTAAAAATATGGTTGGTGATCATACTACATAAACGGAAAAGCCAGAGAGCGCTGCTATTTTTACCGTTATTCCATTTGGCGCACGCGCATCTACCTTCGGTAACCGGCGGGTGATGACTGGTGCCGAAGCGCACAAAACCATTTTTCGTCTAGGCAATTTACATTTAGACACTCAATTGCTAGAACCATTTATATTTATATTTAAGGTCTCGCGCAGTTTAGTTCGCTATATTTTATTAAACTTTTTACTTAAAAAAAGGTAAAGTATCATAATAATAGAGAAATGACTGGATCTAATAAATAAATGTAAAATTACCTTGCTGTTAAAACCGTACCCAATCCGTCGTTTACAGTTTAAACTCCACTAGGTGTTTATCTAGACTTGTACAAAACGTATTGTAACTGAAACTTTAGTTTAACAGTAATTTAAAGTTTAAACGGTACTTATACAACCAAACCTAAGTGCGTTAATACCCACACCGGCAAAGTCACTGCCGGTGTGTGTAAAAACGCCAATGGGCTAGACAAGTTTACACAAGGCGAGATTTTAGTTAGTTTAGTTAGAAAAGTTATAAATTTAATTTCTTTTTTAAATAGGATACATGAAAAATTATTAAAATTTAAGTTCTTTGTGTAAATTGAATATTAAGACATTATTAGGTAAAATGTCATTCTTTAGCAGAAACATTATTAAATATTATAGAAAGAACAAAGCCTTTTATATTGCAGATTGCTCCTATTTTGTTTTATTTTAAATTTTGCAACAAAATGAATCGCCCGCTACAAAAAGATGTGCTAAACATAAAGCTGAAAATCGAATGCAAATCCATCGATATAAACTCTATTTCTGAATTTGAAATATTCTCCAATAAACAAACCCCCTTTCTTTTGTTCGTACATTGAAAAACGCGCATCGAATAGTCAGTGGCGGATCAATTTGCACGTGATGCTACATGATATGAAAAAAAGAGTACCCAGATGGATCATTTGCGCTTCTCCCGATGTTTAATTGAGTCAACAATATTTTTGTACCAGTAGCCAAAAAAAATACGTAAAAAATTGAAAAACATAAAGAATAAAGGTCTTGTTAAATGGGCGTATACAGAAGCTTGTTTATAGGTACTGCAAGATAAAGTACAAACGCCTTACTTTTATTCTTTAATATGTTCGTACTTTTCTTCAAAGCTTTAATTTTATAATTATATTGAATATCAGGCACACGGCAAATAGAGGTATACCATTAAATGCTAAGTATTATTGGGCTACTTCCCTTCTAAATTCTAAGATGGAAACTTTACTATGAGTTTTTCTGTACTAAAACCAGACATTGTGTGCTACTATATCTGTAGTAATTGGTTACTGCTTTGTTTATGGCGTTGCTGCGAGGCAATTGCCAGAATGTAGTAATTAACCAGTATCAAAATTTGATTGAAACTGATAATATCGCTTACTTTTTAACCGATATTAAAAAAAAGGAGGTTATATGTTAGAAACCTATGTTTCTTTTTATGTATATAGACCAATTATGTTTTATTTGTTTTCTGCGAGATTAAATTTAAACAAAATTTTATTTCGCTTTTCTCCAGAATAAAATTAAAAGTTTATTTAACATTTTAGGAAAAATAAAACTTTTATACATTATGAAGAACTATTCTGCTCTTACACAATATAATAAAAGTTATTATTACTTTAAAAGACATAAAATAATGAAATATTCAATATTAAGTTACTTACAATACAAAGGTTTCAATCTATAAACAAAGGTTCATTTGCACTCGGTTGAAATCATTTTAATGCAATAAAATAAAATCTTAACAAGACACCAGACGAGAACTGGGCCAATGGTTGCGACTCAAAAATGTGGTAAATAGTTTACCAAAAATGTGGTAAACAGTTTACCTCAAAACTTACTTATAAAATTGTTAGAAAACTGAAAAAAAAATAAAAATGAAATGTCTGATGGACACTTTAGAGTTTGACATTACTTTTGAAAAAATTAACTGGTAAAGATACATCTATTAGGTATCTTAACCAGATAAAAAGAATAGTAAAAATATTTAGCCATATAATTAAGTATTTTATGTTTTATTTGTTTTCTGGGAGATTAAATTTAAAGAAAATTTTATTTGGCTTTTCTTCACCTAATAGGTGTATCTTTTACCAGTTAATTTTTTCAAAAGTAATGTCAAACTCTAAAGTGTCCATCAGAAATTTCATTTTTAATTTTTCTTTTTTCAGTTTTCTAACAAATTTATAAGTAAGTTTTTAGGTAAAGTGTTTACCACATTTTTGGTAAATTATTTTGAGACGCAACCATTGTCCCAGTTCTCGTCTGGCGTCTTGTTAAGATTTTATTTTATTGCATTAAAATGATTTCAACCGAGTGCCAATGAACCTTTGTTTATAGATTGAAACCTTTGTATTGTAAGTAATTTAATATAAAATATTTCTTTTTCTTTTCTTTTAAAGTAATTAAAACTTTTATTATATTGTGTAAGAGCAGAATAGTTCTTCATAATATATAAAAGTTTTAATTTTCTTAAAATTTTAAATAAACTTGTTAATTTTATTCTGGAGAAAAGCCAAATAAAATTTTGTTTAGACCAATTACTCCGTCAATTCTGGACCAATTTTAAAAATTCTTTTTTTATTCAAAATAGTAAACTTCCACGATGGTTCCATAAGAAAACCAAGTCAGAATCGCGAAAAAGAAAGGTACTAGACTTATTTTTCAATTTCTCTATTGAAAGCTGCATCTAGTAATTATATGCTAATGGATTAATCTATGATGGTCATTTAATCAATTAAGGTGGTAAACATAACGTCAAAATTTTCTAATTTGTCAAGAATTGTCATCTTTTTAAATTGAATTTTTGTGTCAGGTGTTTCCGTTTATATTCAATTTATAGCTATTACAGACAGCATCTTCTATTATTTATGTTGATATGACAGCTTCTTCAGCGATCTTTAAAATGTAATATTAATTAAAGGATATGATTCAACTTTAAGTTTTGGGGGTAAATAGCACCCTCGCCAGAACAGTTAATTGATATATTATATTAAAAATAATTTAACCCTTATTCTATCCCCTTGGCTTAGACTAGCTTGCTATAACAGGTAATTTATTATTATGCATTAAAAAAATAAAATCAAAATTTTAAAAAGCTGTCATATCTACAAGAATATGTTGGTTGTAATCAAGGTCAAGAGACCCCTATAAAATAAGGATATCGCTTGACCGCTCTTTCTATTTAAGATTTAGGGTGTAAGTCTCACCTCTGCTAGAGGGTTGAAGTTCTGGGGGTGAAAGTGGCAAGAAATGTTTCTCCTAAAATCAAAAATTGAAGTTTCCGAGCGTTTTTCTTATATAACCTGAAGTGCCCAAAATTAACTCTGTTTTGTTTTCAAAGGGCCATCCTATATATGGGGCTCATATTTGGTAAAAGTACCATCGTGTCCAAAAAAAAAAACTGGTTAGTTCTGGTTAGTTCTGGTTCGTTCTGGTTAGTTCTGGTTAGTTCTGGTTAGTTCAAAAAAAAAAAAAAAAAAACTGGGACAACAAAATATAGTTTCATCTTCTGGTCTATTAGAATATTACGTTTTGAAGAGTTGTAAAAGAAATGTAATTTGGTGACAGTCACGTAAAAAAATTCCAAATGTATGCAATGCGATTTCTTATAGACCCGGGGACACTTTTCTACCTGAATTTGTAATGTACCAGTTTTAATTGGGTACAATGGTACTTAACCGGATACAAAGTATTCTTCTGTAAATTAATCTGTTGCGCTGTAGTAAATCCCGAATTCCCCCTCTTGAACTCCTCTACTATAAAAA
Organism: Listronotus bonariensis; assembly: GCA_014170235.1. Lineage (NCBI taxonomy): Eukaryota > Metazoa > Arthropoda > Insecta > Coleoptera > Curculionidae > Listronotus > Listronotus bonariensis. The sequence continues at coordinate 29,807 of JACEGR010006025.1, read as the reverse complement.
ATCATACCTGAAAGTTTCGCCCAGTAGTTAGGAAATAACATGAATTTATTTTTCCGACGCTACTGAATCCGTGCATACAAAAGTGCTTTTCACTATTTTCGAAGATAAATTTAAATGTTGTATTCTTTTGATCCCGGTGTAGCTGGATTGTATTGAAACTGACTATTTATTCGACACTTCTGTGAAATATTTACCGTATGTAGTTCAATGTGTTTTCTTAGAAATATTATTTTCAGACAAATTACATTTTATAGAATTGCACCGGAAGAGAAATCTGTTTATGGGTTAAAAATATAATAAATCAATATGGCTTTAACTAAACCTTAATGGCGTATTATATTGGCTAATATTTTTGGCAAAGTTTCAAAAACAATATTTAATAGAGCAAGTCTGAGTTTAAAATTCTAGGCTTCTCATACGACCTAGCAAGCCACAGATCATAGTCTGATATTATAAAGGGTTTGTCAAAATTTTTAGGATAATTAAAATAATTAAACATGTGTTACGAAAACATGCAGCAACACAATTTTTGCGTTAATTTTTATTACTATTTTAAGCCGCGTCCAAACTTGCAACAATGTGCTAAACATCCGTCCAAACTATTCTATTCTATTTCTATTTTTTTTCTTGGTTTTGGTCCCTTCAAGTCCAATCCACCACTCTTCCCCTTCCGGACTATGCTTTCCAGGGTTTCGTCGGCGGAAAATCTGGATAATCGAGTTCGTAGCTCCCAGAAATTCCAAAAGAAAACAAATAATTCAACAATCGATGAAATGCATAAATTGTCGGCTGTCAAACCAAGATCTGCTACTGGTATTACGTATAACCTTCACTTTCCCTACTGACAGTTCCCAGGGCACTCCCATCTAGTTCCCGCCATTTAAGAAATACCTCGTGTTCACCACCAAACAGGATACCATTAGCTTATAGGAATCTTCGCTCACAGCGCTTAGATCCAGAAGAAAGATGCCGTCAATTTAGCGTGAATCTTTCCTTGATCCCCGAAGGTAAAAAACGTTCGTACGACACCTCTAGCCGCCACTCCGGGAAGAACTTTGTAGTCCTCTACGCACGTCCGCACTGTTCGGAGGTCAAACAAAGAGTCCCGTCCAAACTAACCAACCTGTTTGCACGCTCATCACCGGCGAATCATTTGTCAAACCCTTGAAATGACGAAATAGTATCCACGTCCGCGCTATGTGGCGCGGTATGCGGCGTTGAGCCGCACGGCGAATTTTCTCAACGCGGCTTTAGATTCTGGAAATCAGGATAATAAACACTTAGCTACCGTAACATTAGATACTGATTACAAGGGCACTATAATTGACTTTTTAACTACAAAAAAGCTATGATTAAATAGGTATTGTATTTTTGGGCTAATACTGAAACCTATAGGCATATTAAGAAATTCCTTAGGGCATTACGCAGTAGGGGTACCCAGCATAAAGATAAGAAAATAATTAAAATACGATGACGTGTATACGCAAAATAAAAGTAGGCAGTCTTAATCCGGCACTGACCGAAACGTTTCCCAATAACCATTTTTTTATGACCTTTATTTACAAATTTTTTATAGGAATTCAAAAGGAAAAAAATGTATTTATATATATATATATATATATATATATATATATATATATATATATATATATATATATATATATATATATATATATATATATATATATATATATATATATATATATATATATATATATACATTAATAAAAGGTAAAGTTCTTTGGGCATATGGCTCATCAATGACTGTAAAAATAAATAAAAAATAACCTATAAGAATTCGGCTACTATGGTTGGTTGTTTAAAAATTACGGAGTCTCCAAAGAAAATGGAATACCCCGGGCCCGACCAAGACGGTGACACGTGTTTCGTCTTCGTTAAGACTTGTCAAACCGCTTCAGGTCGCTAGACGCCCTTGATGAAATCGCGACTGACTGTAAATATTCTTTCTGTCGTTCAGAACTAATAAATACAGACAGTGGCGCCATCCCACCAAGAAATTCAAAAACAACCAGCCATAGCATCGAGAGGTTAAAGGTGGTAGGTAAAAAGTGCGCCATCTAGTTGTATATGGCGAAAGTTAAAAATGCACCATACTGTTATGCCAAACAAACCATATGGAACTGGCCGCCCATCAGTCTGCGGGTTTGCAGAATTCGGATGAGTAGTTTTGCCAAAACCAGGTAGGTGGCGTACAGCAGTGACTGGAAAATATGATAAAAATCATATTGAAAGCAGTATTTTTCACCCAAACTGCGATATAATATAAAAGTGAATGGTTCTTGAGCCTTGATATAAATACATTAATAAAAGGTAAAGTTCTTTGGGCATATGGCTCATCAATGACTGTAAAAATAAATAAAAAATAACCTATAAGAATTCGGCTACTATGGTTGGTTGTTTAAAAATTACGGAGTCTCCAAAGAAAATGGAATACCCCGGGCCCGACCAAGACGGTGACACGTGTTTCGTCTTCGTTAAGACTTGTCAAACCGCTTCAGGTCGCTAGACGCCCTTGATGAAATCGCGACTGACTGTAAATATTCTTTCTGTCGTTCAGAACTAATAAATACAGACAGTGGCGCCATCCCACCAAGAAATTCAAAAACAACCAGCCATAGCATCGAGAGGTTAAAGGTGGTAGGTAAAAAGTGCGCCATCTAGTTGTATATGGCGAAAGTTAAAAATGCACCATACTGTTATGCCAAACAAACCATATGGAACTGGCCGCCCATCAGTCTGCGGGTTTGCAGAATTCGGATGAGTAGTTTTGCCAAAACCAGGTAGGTGGCGTACAGCAGTGACTGGAAAATATGATAAAAATCATATTGAAAGCAGTATTTTTCACCCAAACTGCGATATAATATAAAAGTGAATGGTTCTTGAGCCTTGATATAAATACATTAATAAAAGGTAAAGTTCTTTGGGCATATGGCTCATCAATGACTGTAAAAATAAATAAAAAATAACCTATAAGAATTCGGCTACTATGGTTGGTTGTTTAAAAATTACGGAGTCTCAAAGAAAATGGAATACCCCGGGCCCGACCAAGACGGTGACACGTGTTTCGTCTTCGTTAAGACTTGTCAAACCGCTTCAGGTCGCTAGACGCCCTTGATGAAATCGCGACTGACTGTAAATATTCTTTCTGTCGTTCAGAACTAATAAATACAGACAGTGGCGCCATCCACCAGAAATTCAAAAACAACCAGCCATAGCATCGAGAGGTTAAAGGTGGTAGGTAAAAAGTGCGCCATCTAGTTGTATATGGCGAAAGTTAAAAATGCACCATACTGTTATGCCAACACACAACAAAGTTTTTAACTTTCGCCATATACAACTAGATGGCGCACTTTTACCTACCACCTTTAACCTCTCGATGCTATGGCTGTTGTTTTGAATTTCTTGGTGGATGGTGCCACTGTCTGTGTTATTAATTCTGAACGACAGAAAGATATTTACAGTCAGTCGCGATTTCATCAGGCGTCTAGCGACCTGAAGCGGTTTGACAAGTCTTAACGAAGACGAACACGTCACCGTCTTGTCGGACCGTATCCATTTTCTTTGGAGACTCCGTAATTTAAACAACCAACCATAGTAGCCGAATTCTTATAGAATTGCCTATTTATTTTACAGTCATGATGAGCCATATGCTCAAAGAACTTTACCGATTTATTAGATGTATTTACTATCATATCACACACTATATATATATATATATATATATATATAGTATATATATATATATATATATATATATATATATATATATATATATATATATTTGTTCAATCAGACGGAAATGTACATATTTCCACTACATTTCTTACCTTCAAAATACGTAGAAGGTGTTGCTAGGCAACGTACACTTGCAATGTGTGATGATTGCCAAACGATGCCACGGTCTGGTACACATAAGTGCCTAAAACACTAATTTTTCAAATTGCATTGAATCGGATTTTACCAAAAAATCAGTGTAGGTGTAAAGACGTTTTTATAAGGCAAAAATATGTGAAACAATATTCTAAAGGACCTTTTAAATTTTAGCCCTATGTGGTCCTATATTGAATAAAAAAGCGAAAATTTACGTTTGTTTTTTGAACGGATCTAAATGTACTTAAGTAACAAAGGTTTTTTTTTTAATATAAAAGCAAAAAGTAATATTTACGATAGTTAATTTAGTTCGATCCAATCTGTATACGGGGTAAGTTGAAAAAGTAAGGTTTCTTCCAATATTTTAATGGAATATTCTGCTTTTAAAACATGACATGACTATTAATTCTAAACAAGTTTTTCAAATAATATTTTTCTCAAAAATAAAGGTAGATTTCTCCTATGTCATATGTTAATTTTCACCTATCTCGTTTACGCTATGAGTTATTTAAATTTTGATCAGTGTTTTGTAAGCGTTGTATGCAGAGATTTTTATGAAAAATATATTTTTTGAAAAACTAAAAATAAAAAAGTTTTCATATGGTCTAACATTTATGGCGATCACTGTATAATATGGTTCAGTTATAACTAACGACTTTGAGGCAGAAACCAGACAAGTCCCTTTTTGGATGAAATTTATATTTTCACGTAGTCGTATTCTCTAAAGGAAGGTTCATACATTGGTGCAATAATCGTACAAGTCCGAAGCATATAAACGTCGCTATCAGAATTTTGATCATTGCTGACGACAAATTTTGGGGCAAAAACCGGAATATTTTAAAACATATTAACGTCTTTATGAGCATTTTGAGCATAGTCGACGACATGGTTTGGAGCAAAAAGAAGACAAGTTCTGAATGGTGCGATTTTTGCACCAAACGTTTAAATTCGATGGCGTGCATATACCTCGCGGGACACATCTGCTGCAAACTAACAGTTGAGTGTGTAGTCTAACAGTTTTATTTGTTTCATACCAAAAAAACAAATTAACTGAAAAAATTATGTATATTTACAACGAAATTTTACTTCTTTGTGATGGTATTTTTACACAAAAATGTTTGAAATGCCAAAATTACATATACGTTATTGTAATATTACTTACAATAAGAAATTTTACACATATGACTGTGGTTACATATAACCAATTACCCAGTGTGTAATTTCACACAAATTTATGTATATTTACAACGGAATTTTACTCTTTTGTGATGGTATTTTTACACAAAAAATGTATAATATGCCAAAATTATATTTTACTGTGTAAAAATACATTTTACTAAGTAAAAGTACGTTTTACAATGTAAAAATACACCTAAAATGTAAATCCAACCAATCACGTTTTGAGCTCAAGCCACACTTGTCAGCCTTCACGGCTGATGCGTAATTCACAACGGGAAGACGCCGCGACATGTTTTGGTTATTTGTCAAACCGGTGCGTGTTGTTTCTGTTTGAAGTTAAACATTTCCGCTAAGCAAGAAAATAAAGATTTTTCTTGTCTAGACTCCTGAATTTTAACCTAAGGTAAGTATACAAATATGTAAATTTGTAGAATATGCAATACAATATTTAAATCGATCGCCAAATTTTCAAATGCCAAAGAGGGTGTTGTCAATTAATTTTTAAATCTTATGGAAGTTTCCGAAATCATATTAATCGAAGTCATTTCGTAAAAAATTAAACAAAAACCAGTTGAGACTATTATTTGATAATTTTATAATGTAAAAACACTATGTAAATGTACACGAAAGTTAAAATTTACACACCGAAAGTAATATTCTTATGGTCTTTACCGGACATTTTAAGCCCCTATTTATAGCTTTCTCTTATAAACAAAACCTTCAGGTATGTTATTTTAAATTTAATTTTATTAGTCGACGGTTCTTCCAGCATATAGCAGATTTCCAACTAAAAAAACTGAGAGCATTTTCTCATACACCAAATACAAATATGCAGCAGTTTTTCCATTAAGTTCAACAAAATAAAGTAAAAGATGCTAGAGTTTTAGTACAGAAATATGTTCCAAAAGATGATCATTTTGTGAACACCCTGTATGTAAGTTTAAACAAAGACGTAATCCTAAAAATATCGGACATTTACAAGAACCCGCCTATAACTTAGACTTTTTTATGCGATAACCATTTAAATCTGTGTTTAGTTTAAATAAAAATGTATTTTTATAACTTTTTGTGGCTCATTTGAGCAAAACTCGGAAAAGTCCAAATTTTTAAAAATTTCCTTTACCTTGGTTTTTAAAAAAGACTCCTAATATACCAAATAGTAGACTCTGTAAGAATTGTAAATACAAGAAATACAAGAAACAAAAACATAATTTTGTTTATAATAATTATACTTTATATACTTTACAGTTTCCTTTAAATTGCCAACAACTTTGAAATATGGGCTTGTCCGGTTTTTACTCACTGATCTGGATGAACTGCTAGTGTTATTACCTGCAAAAACAAAGGTAACTGTTCAAAGACAAAAAATGTGTTTGGGTACCGATCATCCCGGGGGTGGACGCTCGTGCGCTAAACAGTCTATTCGCATTATCACGGAGAGAATTTATCAACGCCTTGTCTGGGTTTCCCGTTGAAAGCATTTGTCGGAGAGCACGGTACGGTGTGCCGGTATTGCATTTTGCCATGACTTTTAAGTACGCAGGTGCGTGCACAGGCCCAACGAGAGGGCGTTGAAGGCAGTACAAATTGCCAGGGCCCGGTCTTAAAGGAGGGCCCGCGAGCTAAGATTAACTATTATTCTCTACAAATAATTAATTTTAGGGAAAAAGTTATAGAATCTGGGTAACTCTTTTCTCACGTAATATAATAAGTTTATAATTGGACGCCGCACTTTCCAATTAAGAGCAAAGTGTTGGACCTTTGGGATGTGGTATCGATTTATTTTTGCCTCCTAAATAGGCAAAAATTTGTGGTCAAAATTAAGCTATAAGACAACAATTTTTATAGTCACAATTTTGACGGTGTTTTCTCAGAAATTTTTCAAAGAATAGAGGATAATGAAGGTAAACTGACCACGAATTCGTGTTCAGAAGGGTAAAAATACAACGAAACCTTTATATCACATCTCTGGGTTGGATAATTTTTTTATAAATTGATGTTGTTTTGATAATCTTTTATTTGTTTTTTTACTTTGAATTTTTCGGTTAATTTTTTCCACCATGTTTTTTCTTCGTATTTTTTGAATATTTTTTATCAATATTTAAAAAAAAGTTTAAAAAACCACAAAATTTCAAAAACACCTCTTTTAGTAAAAACGGTTATATTGGATATAACTAAACAAGATGCGAAAAAAATTAAGAGACATAAAAGCAGTATTATTTTTAATTGCCTAATCTAAAGAAAGTACACAAATTTTGCACACATTTACACAGGCATTGGCGTACCGTTTTTTGTTGAAAATATTCCTTCAGTTTTTCTCCAGACGCCACTGGACTTATTAAATGTAATTGAGTTAGTAATAAATTACCCCTATAACGTCAATAATAATATTGCTAAATTAAAACAAAATTGAATAAAGAATAGTTAGGATATTAAAAAAAAAGATTCCTTTTTTGAAGTTTTAACACTTTGTATCTTAAAAGTTAACAGGTTTAGGACATATATTTATAGGACTTTTCTCCCTAATTCAGCTAAGGGATCATATCCTGTCTTTTAGCCATCAATTAAATTACACCCTGTATGTTTTTACCCTAAAGTCTTCAACTGCAACTATACAACAATTAGAGCTAAAGTCTTATTGTGTCACAAATAAACTTGATTTTCCGACGGTAGCAGTCTGGACAATTAATTAATCATAATTTGTATTTCATTAGGAGACAAAAACGTCTTAACTCTAACAATAAAATGGTCGTTCACTTTAAAGTATAAGTAGAATAATAAAAATAGAGTAAGTGCAATTCCATGTTCCTGCTTTAAAGAAAGCTTTCATAAAACTAAATTCATGGCACAATAAAATTTGTATTTTTATACCTTTGCTTTCTTGAAAAATATTTATCAGTGAAATAGGAAGTTAGAAAATAACAGTTAAATTTTGTTATAGCGCTACGCTAGGAAAAATTTAAGAGAGGTTTGCAATTGTATGTCCGATTTTACAGTCTTCTTTAGAATCTGGTGTACGTGGGTCAATTAGCTTTTTTGTCCAAGTTCAAAAGTAAACAAATCATACTATTTGTCGTACCGTGTATATCTTAAGAGGTAATACAAATGTAATTACTAATTGGAATAAAATTACCCAGATAACCTGTACGACATTCGTAGCGGACAATTGGTCGCGCGACAAATCGACGCAGCAAATACGACTCTTTCTTAGAATTCAACGCAGACACAATTGGTCGCAAAAATTAACAAATAAAATAAAACAATGCGTATATTTGTAAAAGAATATAATAATAAACATATTTTAGCAAAAATCGGTCGTTTCATCAGTGACTATAATAGAGACACAAAAAAGCCTCATCTGACTTACAATTTTTTAATTTACTTTATTCAGTAACTTAAAAAAAGATTTAACTAACCAGAACTAACTATGACTCTCCCAATGTAACATTTTTGCATGACCGTCTGTAGCGCTTAAAACCAATAAAATTACACGCACAAAAGGGAAAAGGTAGTTTTGATTACAGGTGCTTGTGCTTTTAGTGTAGTCTCACTCCACAGATATCCAGGGATTGAGTAATAGCCACGGAAAAAAATAATAATGTGCATCCGTGGATACAATACAGACTCGAAAATAGAGGTTAGGATTGTTAAAATCTTCCGTGACTATAACGAACTTCCTAGATATATCCTTTTGTCAAATAATAAAGCTATACTGAATATTACAACGATATTTCTTATGTTGAAGTCGAATTCTGCTGCATCAAATTGCGATGCAACGGATGGTCGCATGCGATGTCGTACGTCGAATTGACCGTGTCGAATGGTCACGCGTCAAATTTGCCGCGACGTATTGACGTTATACCCTTTATTTATTTTGTACAATAAAAAATAAGTTTAAGGGGTGTAAATTTATAACTTTACACCCGGTACATTAGGTACATCTCATGAAAGCATATTTCAAACCCACAACATTAGGATTAATTGGCGGGATCACTAGCAACAGACCTAACTATCTTGTCAATGATTAAATCATATTACCATATCCAAAAACTAATCAATTGTCCTACGGACACAGTTATCCAAGTGACTGGGTTTTAAAAGACTGGTAAACCAAGGGACTGGTCGCCCAACGGACTTTTTTAAACTTTTTAAACTGTCTTATAGAACATAGGTTACACTGGTCTGCAACGAAATCCTCGTCTAAATAAAAATGCGATAAACATAAAGCATTAAGGGTTCTAATTAATCATCCGCTTTTAGTTTTTTGTCATCACGTCACAATTTTGTGTAAAAGCCTTTTTTATAATTGCTATAATTCTGTATTTTTGTGTAACGTTAGTGCATAAATACTAACTTATTCTGTACAAACCGTACTTGTAAACAAAAACAGTTGTAATTGGTAGAAAGGGGAATACATTAACAGTCCTAAGGTGTTTTTACAAAATTAAAAACACTTATCGAATTACAACCCCAATTTATCACAACAGTATCCTATTTTCTGACTTAGTTTAATTAAAATTATCTTCTTTGACAATTAGAAACGATTTTGTAAGCAGAAACAAATTCTAAGATTAGGTTTTTAATTTGTTTTTGGGTCTTTACGGTTAGATATACGATTTTGTAGGCAGCAACAAATTCCAAGATTAGGTTTTTAATTTGTTTCTGGGTCTTTACGGTTAGATATACGATTTTGTAGGCAGAAACAAAATCTAAGATTAGGGTTTTCATTTGTTTCTGGGTCTTTACGGTTAGATATACGATTTTGTAGGCAGAAACAAATTCTAAGATTAGGTTTTTAATTTGTTTCTGGGTCTTTATGATTAGATATACGATTTTGTAGGCAGCCAAAAATTCTAAGATTAGGTTTTTAATTTGTTTCTGGGTCTTTATGGTTAGCTATAGAATTTTGTAGGCAGAAACAAATTCAAAGATAAGGTTTTTATTTTGTTTCTGGGTCCTTACGTTAAGATAAACGATTTTGTAGGCAGAAGCAAATTCTAAGATTAGGTTTTTAATTTGTTTCTGGATCTTTTTGGTTAGATATACGATTTTGTAGATAGAAATAAATTATAAGATTAGGTTTTTAATTTGTTTCTGGATCTTTATGATTAGATATACGATTTTGTAGATAGAAACAAATTATAAGATTAGGTTTTTAATTTATTTCTGGGTCTTTACGGTTAGATAAACAATTTTGTAAGCAGAAACAAATTCTAAGCATGAGTTTTTATTTGTTGCTAAGTCCTTTCGGTTAGATAAACGATTTTGTAAGCAGAAACAAATTCTAAGATTAGGTTTTTTATTTGTTTCTTGGTCTTTACCAGTTAGATATACGATTTTGTAGGCAGAAACAAATTCTAGGATTAGGTTTTAATTTGTTTCTGGGTCTTTATGGTTAGATATACGATTTTGTAGGCAGAAACAAATTCTAAGATTAGGTTTTTAATTTGTTTCTACGTCTATGTAACTGACATGTGGCAACGCCGCCAAAGGTATGCTGCGCCCAAAAAGTTTATCGAATACGGTATATGTGACATAAAAAAATAATGCCAGTCCAATTCGTTTTTCGGTTACAAGATCCAATGAGTAATAATGAATATCCGCAATAATTAGAAAACATGTTTTTTTCGAGTGTTTTTAAATTAACAATTTGACGACAATAATCCGATGTATCAATATTTATGTTAGTTGACAGAAACTTTCCATGTTTGTCCTTAAATTTATGTGCTACTTGACCTTGTTCTAAATTTTTCAGTAGCTGTTTTGCCTTTTCAATGAAATATATTTTTTGGTGATATGATAGGGGTGGTTTAGAGATTTTATTGGTAAATAAACATAACAATTTAAAACCTATAACTTGTTGAAAGATTGCTTACTGCAGTAGATTTTTGTGTATGATTTCTATTGTTTTAACGCAGCGTTGCCAAACATAAATACCACGGTAGTCAAATTACCCTAAGCACTCATTTGACTCTTGTGGTATGGGTAGAACTACCTTAAATATCAATTTATGCAATGTAACAGTAAACGCAACATCAATTGAACACTCTTTGTTTGACCTCCGGATAGTGCGGACGTGTGTAGAGGACTTCGGGGATCAAGGAAAGACTCACGCTAAATTGACGGCATCTTTCTTCTGGATCTAAGCGCTGTGAGCGAAGATTCCTATAAGCTGATGGTATCCTGTTTGGTGGTGAACACGAGGTATTTCTCAAATGGCGGGAAATAGATGGGCGTGCCATGGGAACTGTCAGTAGTGAAAGTAAAGGTTATACGTAACACCAGTAGCAGATCTTGGTTTGACAGCCGACAATGTATGCATTGCATCGATTGTTGAATTATTTGTTTTCTTTTTGGAATTTCTGGGAGCTACGAGCTCGATTATTCAGATTTTCCGCCGACAAAGCCCTGGAAAGCTTAGTCCGGAAGGGGAGAGTGGTGGATTGGACCTGAAGGGACCAAACCCAAGAAAAAAAATAGAAATAGAAATAGAACATCAATTGAACCAAACGGAAAAGTTACCAATGATTTCGTTATTGAAAATTAATAAATTTTGATGAATAAGAAGTTAAAAATGAATTTATACTGTTTTAGTTTCATTTCTACAAAGGTAAGTACATACAATTTTCTAAATTAAATCATAACGGCATAGTTATGAAGAGAATAATTGTATCTTAAAAAATAGGGAAGCTATGATTTTTTGTTGTAATTTAATGGCTGTGCTGCAAAAATTAAAACTAATAAGTTTAGATAAATAGAACATGTATAAAATGGTATTTTCGGAAATTTTTATACGGTCGTAGAAAAAATATAGTATGTAACACATGCATTAAGTGTCTATTTTTTACTCATGGGATTGCCTCACTCGCCTTATGGCTCTTGCTGTCAAACTTCCCATTCGTAAAAAAGTATCACTTTATGCATTTGTTACATTAATTACTATTTTGTAATTGGCTGTAAAACAATTTGATCGAGCGGGTATGTTACCCAATATTTTGTTTCGTAATTAAATTTTGTTTTGGATTATTTCGTTGTATCCTATTTTGCAAAGGTTTTTACACGTAATATATTAAAGTAGAATTTAATTAAAATTTAAAAGAGAATTTAATTTTAAAAAAGCAGGAAGAGCAGGTTACTGTGCGTGTCACCATGTTGACAAAATATGCACACACAAGATTATTAGATTATTCCAAGCTTTAAAGGTAATTTTATCATTTTTTTAATAAACTGAGACAACCAGTGCATTTTTGTAATGTCCGCTACTATTATTAAAAATATTTGTTTTACTGATAAATTTTAAAAAATAGATTTTTAGAAAATAAAATGACTGCAAGGACAGGTCCGTTCCTAGGGTTACTTGCGCCCTAGTGCAAAAATTATTGGCCGCCCCTAGAAGAAAATGTGGTATAAAAATTTTTGAAGAGTAAAAAAATCCTCACTTTTAAACTGCAACACTGCTTTCAAGTTCCAAAAGTTTATTCCCTTACTACCACAATTTATTTCAAAATTTCCCGCCCTTTATTTCACAATTTTCCGCCCTCGCAGTATTGCATAGCTATAATTTTTAAAGTGAAATTGAAAAAATATATAAAAAGTCTTGTCACCCATTTTAAAGATCCTGACAAGTACAGGGTGGCTCGAATTCGACGCTCATCATTGGGATTTCGGAAACTGTAAGGGATTCAGGATCGGGTAAAAGAAGGCAAAGTTGCGCAATTTGAGGCTCAATAAAATGCAATTTTGCGTTTTAAAAAATTCCGTGTACTTCCGAAGATATTCGAAAAAAACCGGAATTTTCAATTTTGGTTTCTATTGTTTCCTGGCTATATTTGTTAAGATAACTCAAAATAAAAAACACGTTTTCATGGCCACTTTTTCTGCTCTATAATTCGGTATGATTAAATATTAAATCTGACGTTTTAGCTTCTGGCGACCATCATCAACTTAATTTCTTTAAATACGAACCTGATATTTTTTCAATTTAATTAAATCCTTTCATCACTCTTAAAACACTATATATCGCAACTTTGATATTTGCTGACGTTTCGTACAGATAATTCCATCACCAGAATATTGCATATTTATTTAACCATAATACGGCCCTGAACTACATTTTTAGGTAAAAAGGTAAAAAAAGAATAAACTTATTACATATTTATAATGTTTTATTGCAACTCATTTATATCTAATAGCGGAAATTACTTTATTAACAGAAACTAACCAGCAGGTACGAATTCAAGGGAGAACTTCATTTAATGTATGGATTGGTATGTGAAGGAACAAAATTATTGGACCTTTCGTTTACGAAGGGACCTTAACTTCAGAACGATATCTAAATTTGATTAGGAATGATGTCTTAGACGCCCTAGATAATTAACCTTTGACAGTATTTTAAGAAATATGGTGGCAGCAAGACGGAGCTCCTGCCCACAATGGAAGGAAGTAGCTTAATTCCTTTACCATATATTTCCTAATAAATGGTTTTGCAAGATGGCCCGCTAGGAGCCTAGATCTTAGTCGCCTAAATTATTTCCTTTGGGGATATCTTAAGAACCGTTTATTTAAAAATGCACCTCACGACCTTTAAGTACTACGACAAAATTTGATAAGGGAAGTTGCTGCCATTTCTGCGAGAACAATTAATCGAGCTGTATTAAAAATACAAAGCAAAGCTAGAAAATGCATTGAGGCGGAAGGTTATCTCTTTGAACACCTATAATAGTGATTAAATTATGTTTATATTTAATATGGGCATCAAGATAGTATTACAAATTGTTTATGTAAGCTGATTTGTTGTCTATCTTTTTGTATCTTATGTCTAATATTCATGAAATTTTCGGTTAATAAAGTAATTTCCGCTGTTAGAAATCAATGAGTTGCAATAAAAGATTACGAATATGTAATAAGTTTATTCTTTTTTTACCTTCTTACCTAAAAATGTAGTTTAGGGCCGTATTATGGTAAAATAAATATGTAATATTCTGGTGATGGAATTTTCTGTACGAAACGTCGGCAAATATCAAAGTGGCGATATATAGTGTTTTAAGAGTGATGAAAGGATTTAATTAAATTAAAAAAATATCAGGTCCGTATTTAAAAAATTAAGTTGATGATGGTCGCCAGAAGCCGAAACGTCAGATTCAATATTTAATCACACTGAATTATAGAGCAGAAAAAGTGGCCATGAAAACGTGTTTTTCATTTTGAGTTATCTTAACAAATATAGCCAGGAAACAATAGAAACCAAAATTGGAAATTTCGGTTTTTTTGAATATCTTCGGAAGTACTCGGAAGTTTTTAAAGGCAAAGCGGCATTTTATTGAGCATCAAATTGCGCAATTTTGCCTTCATTTAACCGATCCTGTATCTCTTACGGTTTCCGAAATCCCAATGATGAGCGTCGAATTCGAGCCACCCTGTACACTATAACCTTTAAAGGTAATACCTTAACCTACTACAAAATGGCGGTACTTTTAAAATTACCTAAATACCTTATTTCGATGGCTATAATTCCGAAACTAATAAAGGTAGGTATATATATTTGATTAATGTATGTTATATCACCATTTAAAAGATCTTTAAAAGAGATTTAGAAAAATATTACATTAAGTACCTCTAACTTTATTTTTTTTTGAAAATATGGCCATTGTTATCAGGTATTTAGATAATTTTAAAAGTACCGCCATTTTGTAGATAGCCTTTATATTCTAGAATTATGAAGTACTCGTTAGGAACATTAAAATTATGAGCCACAAAAGCTCCCTGTTTATTTAATTTTATCTGTCAAGTTTACTTCTTAAATATAGTATTTATGCATTAATTTTACATTCCAAGGTTTTATTTTTTTATTGATCCGTTTAAAAAAAAGGAGGGGACATTAAAGAAATGCACTGCTTAATAAATAATTCAGAACTCGATAGCAAAATGACTATGCCGAGAAATGCTTTGTGTTTATTTAGGCGTTTAAAATAAAATGTTTTATAAGTGTATGCTAATCACCCACTTTCGTTCCATTAAAAAAAAATGTTATGACCATATAAATACGATTTTTAAAATTTTGCTTCATCTCTAAAAGTCGTAAAAAACAAAAAACAAACAAATTTATTTTTTATGGCTACTTTTCTTAAAATTAATTGTTTTGGCTTTACGGCACCATAGATTAAAATTTAAAAAAATAGATTTCCAAAAGCAGAATAATCAAAAAATGTCATATGGGATGTCATTGTATTTACAAATTGTTGTATTCTTTTAAAATTTGAGAAAATTTACCGGTGGTTACATTTAAAAGTCATATCCAGTTAAATCGAAAGTAATAGAAAACAATTAAATAAATCAACCAATGCACAAATATGTCAGATATCGATATACCAATTTTTTTCTTAAAAGATAAAAAAGGTGTAGAGGGGAACCACCTTTAAAAAAGCCGTTATACTTTACTTCAAGGTATCTTTAATAAAATTTACCCAACTGAATTTCGTTAAACCCTTAGTTAAACCTTAACTGAACCGCTTATTTAATTTTGATTTTCTTTTCTTTATTAAAAACGTTAACTAAATTTCGTTTTACTTTCATGCAAACCGTTCCCCAATCGATTATTCCATTAACCTTGTCTCCAACTTTATCCAGGTGCCAGGCAAACGAATGTTAACGCTTTCTGTAGTTCCCCAATTGTTTTCTTTTCCCCCATTTGATTAGCTCCTCATGCTCCCCGTTTACGTTTTCCCGTTCTTTCATTAGACGTTGTATACCTGAGTTATATTGGAATATATTTTTTATCACAAGGATATTGTTTTTTTTTTCATCTTGATGCACGGCTTACATTAGGTTTGCAAATTTATATAAAATTAAATTGCCTTTTTATTTCCACGTATACAGGGTATTTAAAAATGTTGGAAAGGAAATTAAGGGGTAGATTCTATAATGTGAATGTAAAAATACCGGGTGTTTACGAATTTATTAGACAAGCTATAACATCTTGATGTAAGATACATACCGCATGAGCAATGGGTTTTGGTATATCGGCCAATAATAAAATGACAAAACAAGCACTATTTTTTTTCCAGAGAGCCGTCTGCATGTCCGGTGGCACTGCAGCCTGAAGGCTTATTGTACCAAACTCCCGTTTTATTGTACCCATTCCAGTACCCTAGTTCCTTGAAGAAGGCGGAATAGGTCTGCTGGGTGCGTACCATATGTTTCCGGGGGCACTCTAATATCCGCGAAGATTGCCTGTCTTTTGTGATCCAGTGCCTCACACTCTGACAGTATGTGGGATACTGTTTCGGTCTCTGTTCCACATAATTCGCAGTCAGACCTCCGTTGTATAATCCCATTTTATTTAGGTGTTCTTTCACTGGAGCATGTCCGGTGAGGAAACCTGTGATCGTTTTTAGCTGATTCCTACCCATTTTGAGTAGTTCTTTAGCTCTTTTTGTGCATGGTCCACTGATGTATATTTTCCCATGCATGTGTTGAGGAAGCCTTTCCCAGTGCAGTCTTTGCTGTTCCTTTACCAAGTTTTGTACCGCACTCTGGAAGGTACTTTTTGGCACTCCAAGGACTGGTTCTGGCCCGACGTATGTCGTGGCTGACCCCCTTCTAGCCAGTTCGTCTGCGTTTTCATTGCCTCGAATTCCGCAATGCCCTGGCACCCACATCAACCTCGTGTTGTTGCGTTCCGCCAGTTCCCTGAGTTCCTCGAGGCATTCTAGTACCAGCCAAGACGATACCTTGGGATTAATTAGTGCACCAAGGGCTGCTTGACTATCCGTAAGAATGTTGATTGTACAATTTGTGCGGGGCCTTTGGTTGTTAATCCTGGCACATTGTAAGATCGCAAAAATTTCTCTTTTTTCTGCTTGAAATACAGAGGCGTGGTTCCCAGTGGAAAGGTCAAACGAGTGTTTCCCATCTCACTGTAGACACCTGCTCCTGACCCTTCTTCGGTTTTGGACCCGTTGGTATACCAGGTTTGACCTCGAAGAGAGAGTCTGAAATTTTCGTTTGCCCAGTTCTCCCTTGGGTGTATTGTCACCTGAAAGGGTCTTCTGGGTACGATTTGTGGGGTCATATAGTCTGTCCTCATATCCATTATGCACTATTACTCACGCATGTTTACATGCCGGTATTTAGTTAGATTTTCTCTTTTCCTCACATTGTCTATGTGTTATGTTATTTAGCTCAACCGGTATATAAAAAAGGACATGGTAAAGGTAAATCGTATAAAAAAGTTTTCACATACCAACTTTTTAGTTTTCGGTGACTTCTGATTTAATTAGAAATATTCCCATTTTAAACTTTTCCTTTACATTTAAAGACGATTCAAAAAAAAAAACGACATACTTTAACGATTTTAAGCAGTGATACTTTTGAAGGCATTTTCATATTGCATTTACGTGGCCAAAATAGGACGCAAAATAATTTTAAGGATGTCAGGTGAATTCAAAAATAAAATCGCAAAGTTTAAAATATATAATATATATAATTGATGGTTTTTATTTGGGTACACGCCAAAATAGAA
Source organism: Listronotus bonariensis (assembly GCA_014170235.1). Lineage (NCBI taxonomy): Eukaryota > Metazoa > Arthropoda > Insecta > Coleoptera > Curculionidae > Listronotus > Listronotus bonariensis. The sequence continues at coordinate 12,217 of JACEGR010006025.1, read as the reverse complement.
TTATTAAAAGTACTAAAAAACCAAAAAAAAAAAATTAAACAAGTAAAAGATAATTAAAAATCGACGTTTCGGTGGCAAATCTGCCACCGTTGTCAAGACAAATGGAATAAAAATAATAAAAATAAAAACTTACTATTATTTATGTTTTAAAATTTAATATTTTTCTGTTTTTCTAGGATATTCGGATATTCTGAAAACTTTGACATTAAATGTCAAAACATGTTTGTTTGGTTATAGTGTCATAGTGACATAGATAACTGGTTGCTGGTGTATTGATTATTTATTTTACAAAAAGGTGAATTGTTAGTTAATTTTTAGTCTTCCTGAAGATACTTCAGTATCAAGCAAAGGCAACCAAGTGTTATTTAAATTAACTGAAATTGATGCTACACAGTTATCTTTATTTAATAATATATACGCACTTTCTTTGATTTTGCGTTTTTAGGACAAGTTTCCTTTGCTAAAATGCTCGAAGCATCCCAGTTTATTCTATGATTGTTATCAAATATATATATATATATATATATATATATATATATATATATATATATATATATATATATATATATATATACAAACAAGTTGTCCAAATAACATTTTTGTGTCTAACTATTCATTTAAAATATTTGCGCACACCTAATGTACTGCCAGACTAAAGAGCGACAAGCGTCAAGCGGGCGATTTTCGTGCAAGCTATTATTTCAAAACCTAATGATGCAAGTGGCCACACCGACATTCAGTGGGCGGGCGAAAATTAACATGCAGCCTTCACACTGCGAAAAACCGCTTGCTCGCGCGTCTTAAGTCTGGCTTTCCCTTAGGCCTCGATCACGATACCTAAGCGTAAGTGGGCAGCGTAGAGCAAAAAATGTGAGAGTGCTGTCTTTGATCTTTATGAGAGAATAAAACAACTTGTTTTTTTTAAAAAGCTGGTTGCAATATTCCTGAGCGAAAAGCCCTGCCGCTGGCCGCCGAAATGAACAATTATTATCCGCAGAGCATTTATAATGTATACTGGTTAAGCAAATAGGTATTGGGATATTGGTCAGTAAAGCAACAAAAAGGATGTATGTGACTAATCCAATCAGAAATGTTTACATGCAGGTATTCACGTTAGATTGCCTTTTTCATCACATTGCTTATGTGTTATGTTATTTAGCCTATTCTGTATAAACTGGTTTAAAGAAGCTGTTTATCACCAAAATATTGTAGTCACTACCAGCAACATAAAGAGATTTGATACTATCGTGGCCGAGGCTTTAGGGTGTGTTTGTATGTTTGAGCGGCGACGAACGAGGTTAGCAACGCGGCTTAAAAAAATCACCTTTACTGTACAGTAATATATCGCTGCTTCGGTCGAGCAGCTGTGCTAACTTTGCTCAAAACCGCTCCGACATAAACACAGCCTTATTTTTTTTTAAGACAAACAATTTTTGGTAAGAGCGTGTATTATGTGATGATTACAATTACAAAAAAACTGTAGGTAATTAAACAAAAACTTCTACATTTTTTTAATAGGGTTTGGTGAGTTAGAATAAATTTTATACCAGTTTACGTATAACAAACATCATATTGACCAATATCATTAAAATACTACTTGCTAAGATCTGAACTAGAGCATGAGCTTTAAATGTATTTATTGGATTTTTAGAAAATACACTAAATAATAAAACGTTTCTAATGATTTAGTTGCAGCTACTTACGAAGTTTTAATTTTGTTTGAATAATCCCAAAATTTTAATTTCGAGAACCAATAAAACATCTACGGAATTTAAATATTTCCTAGTGGGCAAACTAAATTAGAAACTTGCATATTTAAAAGCGATTAAGCAATTTTTCACCAAAATAGCCACCACAACTTAGTTTAATGGAAAAATAAAAATTCGTTTCACGAATTTCTCCATAGCAATTAATATTCCGCAAGTTTTACATTTTCGCCATGTTTGGAGCCACTTGGAGCCGGCGAGGAAGTCCAAATTAAAAACTAATTATTACCAAGGCGCCTGTAAAAATTAATCGTTAAAACTTTTGTAATGGAAAGCCCTTTATTTTCAAAACATACTTTGTTTTAATTAAACTTTTAACGACTGCGAAATTAGAGTTTATTTCGCAATGTAATCGCGTTTCTTTAAATTTTCCTGTTATTTCCATAAATTTCCTTAATCTATTTTAGTTGTGTACCTATCCATAAATGGAGTAGTTCTCAGATTGGTAGGGATTCAGGAAAAGGACAAGTATTTATTAGACCAGGTCGTCTGGGCGCCAATGTATTTAAAATTTTTCTCATGGAATGTTTTTGCAGAATGATGTTTAGAATAAAATCAAGTTATATTAATTTAAACAATTGAAAATAAGCAGCCCAACTTAACCATTAAAATAATGTATGAAAAATATAAAAAATTGCACATGATGAATCGTTTTAGGAAATTCTGGAACTTGTTGTAACAATTGTAGAGGAAGCGATTTGACATTTTTAAATTCCTAGGGGAAGTGTGCCTGAGAAGGGATACTTTTTTGGGTACTGTAATTTTTTTCTATCGACAAAAAGATATTTTAATGTAGGAAATATATAACTATGGAATAAATAAAGCAAGTTTTCACAAAACTTAAACGGTTTTTCTATTAACAAACGAAAAATATATTTAAAAAAGAAACATGGTATGCCATCTCAGGAAAGTAACGAGTGATGAGATGGCATAGTAATGATGAAAATATGAAACTAGCTAGGTACAAATTTTACATTTGAACATTTTTGTCTTTCTGACTTACCCAGCACATTCTGCATGGGCCCATTTCTTACAGAAGTGACACTGGAACCATAATACCCTTAATAAAGACCAGGAGTAAGGTTCATTAAAGTAAATACAAGGCGTGTCTCCTCATCTAGGTCATCTTCGACGTCAAAAACCTCGGCCTGCACATCTTCATCTTTATCCTCTATAACACATTTCTTATTCATGGTTCTAGCGGAGTTTCTTATCATAACTTTTTTGTGCATTCTCGTCCTGCTCAACCTCTTTACCAATTTTCTTCTTTACAGTTTTGCCGACTTTCTCAACATAACTTCTTTCTCTTGTGCCTTCTTATTTTTCAATTTTTCAAGGACCGGTGGCGATACCCGATTTATCCATATAAAAATATCATCCGGCAGGAATTTATGTTGATTTAAGATTCCAGAAAGCATTTAAAAGTATTTGTCAATTTGCACTTTATTAAAAGCTTTAGGTCGAGCCGCAGAAGTACTCTCAGGTGATCGTAAGGATATCGTAGGGATTACATTACCTAAAACTATTCAGCTAGGTCCACCAAACCATTTTAGTTTTAGTACAAAATGAGGGATTTGTTTTGCTTCCGCAATTTGAAATGCCAGTGTTCGGGCCTCATTTGTTGTTAGTCCAAAAAACATGGATTTCATTTTTGTTATATGTTGAACCAGTTCATTTTCCAGATTTTCATTAAAGGTGATTTTGTGACCTCCTATGTAACCTTTTTCCAGCCTTCCTTTTTACTTTACCTACGTCTTAAAGTCCCAAAAGGGACAACTAAACCATTTTTATCCAACACTTACATATAATATCTACATAATTGATTAGATTTTGAGGATATAAAATGTACTATAAGTCACTAGTGAGCTAAAGTACCCTTTAGCTCACTAGTGAATTATAGACTTTAGCTCACTAGTGACTTATACTAATTCTTTATTACTTCCAACATTTCACAATTAAAAAAATAACATAAAACAACTAATATATTATACTACAATTTATTCGTGTTTATATTAACAGTAATTGTTGTATTAGATTTATCTTGGACAACGTTACATTGTGCGGAGTGTTCTTCAGGAAGTCTTTCAGCACTAGTACTTGCCTTGGTGCGCTCTTCACCCTGTATTCGTCTTGCAATCTCAAACTTGTTAGAGATGCAACCTTCTAAATATCCTTCTGCCACGGTAGAAGACTTCCACCCGCCATGGCGTTTAAGGTTGGTGATATCGGCCCCAGCGTTGACTAGAAGTGTCGCTGAAGAACGCCGCATGCTATGACCACTATATAAGATTTTATCAGGTAGTTGCAAATAATGAGCAACTACTCTCGGAATTTTCGAAATTTTATTTATTCCCACGCATTGCCTAGTGCATTTGACTTTTTGAAAGTTGACAAAAAATCTTTTGTGAGGCGTGTTCTCTGGCCTTAGGGACACATATTTTCTAAATAATTCAAGCACATTTACCAAAAATTCTTCTTTTAAAATTGTAAAGCTTCTCGATTTGTTCGTCTTGGTATCAGGTATAGAAACATATATGTACTGGCCTTTATCTACTATATCTTCAATACCTAAGCGAGTTAGTTCGTCACAACGGCATGCACCAGCGATTCACAATATCAATGCAACCTATAAAAATCCGAACAGATAAATATTTAATACCAGAAACTAAAGTAAATTTATACCTTTGACATTAAGTGCTCGTCGTCAGGTGCCTCAGCCAAAAATTTTTCGATGTATTGCCTCTCCAGAATTTTTGCCTTTTTCGGTTTGAAATTTCTTGAATTGCTTCAAATAAGCGACAACTTTTCCATACCTCCCTATATCCACGTTGTTATATACTTTTAAGGTCGTTTTTATCATTGAATACTTGGTCCACATTGATGAGGGAGCAACTTTTTCGATAAAAACAGAAAGTAAGCCATAATAACATCTTCATTTATAGTACCAACTCCTCGCCTTTTCCTCCATGCTTCAAAATCTTCAAATTCTTTATTGTACGTTAGTTTTGACTTCTCTGGAATTAAACTGCATATCGCTACCGCAGCTTCTTCCAAAATTTCCGCAGGAACTTCACAATTTTCCATTTCGCAAAGCATTTTTATGTTTGTTTACAAAGTTGTTTACTAAACAAACCCGTAGTTACCAACAAAATGCATTACAACCAAACAAGCTTGCTTTCCAAAAATACAAAATTTTGTTGCTGGTGTTGACAATGACAAGTAACAAATAATGGATGACGTTTTCAAATTATTTTCGATATTAAAAACGATTTATACGAAAGTGTTGGATAAAATTTTGTATTAGACACGTGAGTTATTACATATAAGTCACTTAAGAAAATTACCTCTCTCGCCCTTCGGGCTCCAGAGTTAAACTTTTCTTGCGTGACTTATATGTAATATAACTCACTTATCTAATAAATAACTATAAACTAGATATTTAATAACATATATATATATATATATATATATATATATATATATATATATATATATATATATATATATATATATATATATATATATATATATATATATATATATATATAATATTCAATAAATTATCTATCTGAAAGTTACAATAACACACCTTTAAGTCACTCCCGTGACCCACCAAACTATCTGCGAACGACACGTAAAAATATTTTGGGTAAACAAAAATGACAAAACCGTATTTTTCAACCACTCAACGGCAACTTGCTACCGACCAGTGCCATATTATCCATTAGGCTGACTGGGCTACAGCCTAGGGCGCCATGAAAAAATAGGTGCCAGACAGAGGAGTAATAGGCGCAAAACAGGGAGTTTTTCAAAAAGTGTTTGTCGGGTGGGGATTCGAACTAATTTCTCTGTGAATAAGGTGCTTTGAAATAAATGAAAGAGGCGCGAAAAGGAGGAAATAATTTTTTTTGGTATGAAATTTTACTGGCACTGAAAATTGGCGCAACGGAGGTGGGGACCTTTTTACCTTTTTTTTTCAATTTTTTTTCGTGCAAGATAGGCGTTCAGGGAATTCTAGCCTAGGGCGCCTCATACAGTTAATAAGACCCTGCTACCGATTAACTCAATAGTTTGTTTGAGCCGGTGGCCCCAATGGGGATCAACAAAAGGCGCGTAATTCAAAATGTATGTACATTAAATAGTGATTATGCCAACTCGGCAAGTATGCCATCTCAGGCACAATTCCCCACATATTTTTTTTTTTTTTGAATTCTTTACAAAGTGCATTTTTGCGTTTTAAATCTCTAAAAATCTTTGCACTTTTCCTGTATGTTATGGTCTCCATATAAACCGCACCAAAATCGGCCCAGTGCGGCGGTATACTCTAAGGTAACCACAAAAACTACGTTAAGGTGTCGCTGCTAAGGTTGTTGTCGTGGTAACCTCGTAATACCCTCTATCCTGATCTTGCTGGTGTCCATTCTTACAGGAACACATATATAGTATATTTCTAACTAGTGCTGAAAGTGCCACTTTTCTGCACGCGACTGCAGTTGACCGAATGATGCGTAGCGGAATTCGGACAAGCAGTCAAGTGCGAAAAAGGCACTTTCAGCACGTGGTAGGAACGCTTTTTTCTACGAGCATAGGAAACACGTAAAAACAATTTTTTTATTTTAGCACAGTTTTACCTCATACGCTACTTTTGTACTTATTATTATTGTTGGTAAATGTACAAAAATCCTTCATTGGAAAAAAGGCTTTTTATGCTCTTTTTTGCCCCGCTTAAAAAAAAATTCAAAATCTGGGGCTGTTCTACTTAAAACAAATTTAGGTTTGAATAATCGCGTCGGGAAAATAGTATCTACAAAGAAATGAATAATATTCTTAAGGTAAAAAAATCATGTTGACTAAATCTATTTGTATGTGTGTGCTAAAATAGTTATTTTTGTACGACCGGGCGTAAAATACAATTTTACGCCCCCATTTAAAGGCGTAAAATTGCACTTTTACGCCCTTGGGCAAAAAAGTATCTAAAACGCTCCGCATTTATAAATGAGGGCGTGAAATAGCACTTTTAAGCCGTAGGGCAAAAAAGTATCAAAAACGCCCGCATTTATAAATTTATAAAACAATAATAAAATTAAATAATGCCCTATTTTATTTCGTAAAACAAATAAATAAAGCATTTGTGTTAAAAGTATACTGATTAAAATTTGAAACATTAAAAGATGGATAATTTTCTCCAAACTACAGTGAATGCTTGTATATTAATTTCAGTCGTACAAAAATATTGTTTGCACCTCTGGTGTATAGCACTTTAAGGCCCACAACTTTTAGCCGCGGGCGCAAAAGGGCCATTTTACGCTCTTGGTACAAAAATGTCTATTTTGTACCAAGGGCGCAAAATAGCGCTTAACGCCCCAACAATAATGTGATCGTAAAGTGCTATACACCAGAGGTGCAAACAATATTTTTGTACGATTGAAATTAATATACAAGCATTCTCTGTGGTTAGGAGAAAATAATTTTCCAGCTTTTAATGTTTCAAATTGTAATTAATACACTTTTAACATATATTTAATTAAAATAATTGTTGTTTTACCAAAAAAATGGAGCATTTTTTAATTTTATTATAAATTTGGGCGTTTTTGATGCTTTTTGGCTCTAGGGCGTAAAAGTGCTATTTTACGCCCTCATTTATAAATGCGGACGGTTTTAATACTTTTTGCCCTAGGGCGTAAAATTGCATTTTACGTCCTGTCGTACAGAAAATGTTTTAAAGAAAATCATTTACAAAAAGAACATATTATTTTCGTTGTATTGGTTAAGCAAGTCGATATTGGGCTATCGGCCAGTAAAGCAGCAAAAAGAATGTATGTGACTAATCCAATCGGAAATGTTTACATGCAGGTATTGACATAAGATTGTCGTCTCTTTTCCTTACATTGCCCTTGTGTTATGTTATTTAGCTGATTTTGTATACAACTTACAACGTGTCTTAAGTCAAAGCAAAATAGCTTAAACCAAGACATTTTTTTGTGTATGATTTTTAATCTTATTTTTCTTAAGACCACTAAATCTAAAAGAATTAGTCAAACTGAATATTCCAAAATTATTTTCTCTTTCTCTATTAAATACGGCACAGATAAATAACTTTTGTGGTTTTTCGGAAACTATTGTAAACAAGGCTTAGAAAGGCTGATAAAGCTAGAACGTGTAGTGTGGCTCAAACAAAGCCGAACAATTAATTGGGCCAGAAGCTTAATGACTTCCTAAGAAATCGGCTTTTGGTAACCATTTCCTTCCTGTGTTTATTTCTTGTTAAGTTGTCAAGGGCAGATTTAGTTCAAGATAGAAGAGGTAGATTCCTTTACAAGGGTTAGTTTATGAAATGCAGGGTATCTGCTTTTTAATGCTATGCGGGAAAACATATCACCTATACAGAGTGTCCGCTTATTATTAATACACAGAGAAAACACAGAAAATGTATGCTAAATTGTTAAGTTTTTATCAAAATATACCTATTGTACAGGTGAAAAAATTCATAAAGGCATACTCACCGGAATTTACAGAAGACCTTCTGAATTACAACCGAAAGGCAGTAAGAATTATAGTGGGTCAACTAACAGGTCATTGCAGACTGAATAAACACCTGTAAACAATAGGCCTGGCAAAAGAAAACCTATGCAGGTTCTGCCAGGAAGAAGAAGAAACCGCAGAACACATATGGTGCTACTGCGAAGCCCTTTGAGGTCTGCGGTTTGCAAGGCTGGGTGAGGAAAATCTTATAATGCAACTTAATTGGGCTAAAAGTTCATTTTAAGATTGCCTAATTAAAGATGTTTAATTAGCCTTTGTTTTAAGGCAAAATACCTTCTAACTAGCTCAATGTCAGTCGGGGCACGTGGGTCGTGGATTGAATAACCTAAACATTCCTTTAACCCCTGTATCAGTACCAGAAATTATTAAGTTGATAATTTGTTAGCCCTCCCATTATAGTTTACCACTAAAAAGGTACTTATATATGGGCGCCACCTAAAGTTATAAATAGTGGTGGTAAACTACAAAAGGATAGTTCCTATAGGTAAACTAAAACAAAACAATCAGATTCCAACACAAAATAAAAAAGACTACTTATGAAATATGCGTGTTTATTATTTAAGAGGAATTTCCACTTAATCTTGATTTAAAAAAATGGGTGTTAGTCAGTAAAGAAACATAAAAACTCTAGCGCTTAACGTTTGCAAACATTATTACATCGCTTTAACAAAATATAACCAATTCAAAATTAAAAATTTAAGTATCTAAGTTAATGTAAGTTTACTAGTTTGATTTTTGTTCAAGATGCGTTATGTTGTTTAAGACCAATCAATATTAAACGGTGTACTTTAATAGGTTTTAAATATGTGTAATTTCAAACTTATCTGAAATCCTCTGTAGACTGAGTAGGGGCTCGAATGTGGCTTGTACAGAGCCTCTTTAAAAAGGTCCACTAGATGTTGGAGTAGGATTTTCACACTGGTTACAGGCTGGGGCCTACAACTCCGGATTCAGACAAGTGGCATTCGCTGGTCGTAGATCATAAAGGGGGTGAGCTTGTGTGGTAGGTTTATGGCATGCCTCACATCAAGCAGGCAACTTAAATCTGGCTTCCTTTCCAAGTGTTAACGAAAGAAGCGAAGGGAATAGGTAGAAAAAATAGAACCGGGCTTATCTAAAACAGTACCAAATTATTAAAACCAATTCAAAGACAACGTGTTTTTGAGGTTAGGTTTCGACATCGAAAAGAAAAAGGTGAATTATGCAAAAATACTAACGCAAAATATAAGTATACAAAAATAGAAAAAGACATATCTTTCAGGCTGAAGATGGACAAGAATTCATGATTTTTAACAGAGATTATTTGAAATTTATATCAAACCACAAAATTGCCTTCTAATGGTAGCTCCGGTCTGTCAAAAAGTCATTTGAAGTCTGTAAATGTCTCACCAAAATTTGACTTTTGTCGAACCAATTCGGCGAATTTGGGTGTGTCGACTCTGAAATGTTCTCGAAATCTGACGGCTACCAGACCAAAGATTTAAAAAGACATGTGAAATGTCGCTGCTTCCATCAAAACCATGGACTCGAGAAAGGTTCATATACCACAAAAAAATTAACCGGTCACAAAAATCTCACCTGTAAAGGTTAACACTAACAGCTAGCGAAGCCTCCAGTAGATATATGCTCGAAGAAATAAAATCAGGTTACCGTTAGTTTGCGATATTAAGTCACTGCGCACTAGACGGCGCTAGGGGTACCAAATAAAATATAATAATATGCTAGGAAAGCCGTTGTAATTAAATTCGCAAACTGCACTGTTACACTCAAAAGCAGCAACATTTACTAAAGAGCCAGTTTCAAGCTTGTGGAGTCTGATTAAAAGACCGGTTTGGATAGTGTGCTCCAACATAGGGATGAAGGATACACAATAAATCTGAGCAGGTTGCAGTGTTAGAGGACTACAATGCACCTTCAAGCTAATTTAATCTAATCTACCTATAGTAAGGGAGCCTAATAAGGGATTTTGGGATTTACTACAGCAAGGCACATTAATATACCGGAGGATACCTTGTACCGATTAAGTACCTCCACCAAATATAAGCCCCGTATACAAGGCCAATCGTAAAATACAAAAATATATCAATTAGAATTTTTTAAAATGCGTCAGCTTAAGATAGAGTCAGTTAATTACATACTTAACAGTGTATAGTCCAATAATCTAACAATTGAAGAGTGACATAAAGAAAGCGAAGGGCTACAAAGTAAAAAAAACGTAATTTTTACATTTTGGAGCTTAGCTATTTTTTTTATTTTGAAGAAAATAATTTACGGATTACGAACAATATATAATCCGATACGATCCGAATGATTTCAACAAGTCAAAAAAATAACAGTATTTTTTTAACATATTTAAAATCTTCAGATATTTCCCCACTGATAAAAAGTTATACATTATATAACATTTTTCTTCTTATCATCTAAGTTGCAACCCAATAGGTCTCTATAACGCTCGAGTAAATCCCCATTTAGCATCGTGGGCTCCCCTACCACTATACCCAATTTTTGATGATAAGGAAGCTACAGGGTGTGAAAGTAAAACAAATATTTGTGTGTTGTATGGTAATAAAATTCGGTATCCAAGAGTTTTTTGACAGTAATAATATCAAATCCGGTATCTAATCTCAATTTCTTTAAAACCTTTTAACTTTTTGCGCTATTCTGTATGTACGATCTAAGTGTACTAGTACAATATTCTACGCTTTATATATAAAAGAGAGAGAGAGAGAGAGAGAGAGAATTTGTGAATTATATGAGGCGCGTCAGTAACTGGGACTATTTGGCGCCTTCAATTATGTTTATTTTAAAGTTTGTATCTAGATTTTTGCGTATAGCTGTATTTCTTTAAGAAAACTAACAATGTTTTTAATGTTCTGGGCAGAAGGAGTAAGTGCAGATTTCAAATTTGTATCAATAATCTTATGTTTTTTCCGTTGTGGCCTTAGTTCGTTGCAGGTTATAAAAATGTGCTTAATGGTGAGTGTCTGGTTACATTTGTCACATATTGGTGGGTCTTCAGATGGAAGTAGGTGGGAATGCGTGAGCCAGGAGTGGCCAATCATCAGTCGATGGATCACTGTTTGCTCTCTTCTGTTCAGACCAGTGGATATAAGTTCAGATGGCAAAGTATTTATTATCTCACGCAGTTTATTATTGTTCTCCAACAGGTCCCATTCATGCTTATTAATGTTTTATAAGGTGTTGTTTATGAGTTTGAAAAGATCCCTGGAATGGAGTGTGTTTCCATATAATTGGTGGGACAAATTGGCTGATTTTGCTAGGAGGTCGGCCTTTTCATTGCCTGGGATTCCGACGTGACTAGGACACCATATAACAGCTATGTTTTTACCTTTTATATTGCATCGGACAAGCAAATTGTGGATTTCTGTTATTATTGGATGCTCAGGGTAGAATTTGGATATGGCTTCTATCGAACTTCTAGAATCGGAGGCTATCAGCCATTTTAATAGCGGGTTTTTAAGGATTTCAGAAAGTGATTCTTTGATAGCTGTTAATTCTGCAGTGAATATGCTACATTGGGGGTTTAGTTTATAGCTATTTGAAAAGGATGTTGAGTAGTAGGCTAATCCAGTTGATGATTTGGTTTTTGATCCATCAGTGTATACAATATTGTAGTCACTGAGTTTTGATTGAATAAGGTCAATGAAGCTTTTTGATAAGAATGATGGGTTTGTTATTTGTTTATTGTAGTTACTGAGATTAAGGTGTATTTTAGGTATGGGAATGGTCCAGGGAGGAAAGTTATAGGTGGGAGGAGAGTAAAAGGGGGGAAAAAGAAAGTTGTTTGTGTGTGAAAAGTTTAGGAAGGCTATATTAGGGCCGTAGGTGTTTTTAGTGTTGTTGAATTGAGTTGAATATACAAGGTGTCTGAATAGAAATTATATATT